>SZWC01016221.1:10675-21947 GCA_023375785.1 Penium margaritaceum
ATCCCATCCCACCACCTTCTTGCCGTCAGGAGCAGCCACGTCATTGAGGAATGTTCACTTTTGGTAGTGTTTCTCTTGTTGGTGGTCTGAGTGCACCTCACCTACCATTTCTTGAGCTTGTTGTTGCCCTCCCCATAGAGCAATGAGCAAAGGACTTTGAGATACCTCCACCTATGACAAAAACGAGGGCTTTGACTTTTGGGAGACTGTGGTTTAGGTGTGGACCGGCTCTAAGGGTGTCTGGCCATACTACCACAGCCAGCATCAGGCTCATAATGCCTACTTGGTCCAGACAGCGGCAAGAGCAATATGCAGTTTTATCTACGTCATGCCGTCGGAGACAATGGTCAACTTCTGTCCCTAACTACGTGAGGCCCAGATTGGGACTCGAGCAAACTTGTTCCAACGCTAGAAGCTGGCCTTGACATTACTTGCTACACGGACCCAAGCCATGAGGGTGACTCGACTGCGTGAGTTCCACTCTCTCTGCCAAGGTCCCACAGAGTTTGCGACTGACTATTGGAGGAATGTCATGTGCCTTACACGCACCTTGGGACAAGCGACAAGACGTATCTATGAACACTTGACGCCATCATGATGGGGGTACACCTAGACCACGTGAAGCTATTCACGGGCTTTGACTGTATGGCCCTCTTTGATTTGTTTGAGTCGTTCTAGCTGATGTCTTGAGCTCGTTGTAGCTTTTCCCATGGAACATTAGCTCATGAGGGTGCTGTCATCCATAAGTAACATCTCCTTGTTGTAGTAGTCATCGCGAGTTCTCCAATGTCCATGTCCCAGTTTTTCACTCCTATGTCTACCAAGTCCTCTTTGTTGTCCTCTATCTCAAGTCACCTCGGTCTCGCTCATTTTGGGGTCCCTAGCCTAATTCTGATACACCAAGGATCAAANTGTATGGCCCTCTTTGATTTGTTTGAGTCGTTCTAGCTGATGTCTTGAGCTCGTTGTAGCTTTTCCCATGGAACATTAGCTCATGAGGGTGCTGTCCTCCATAAGCAACATCTCCTTGTTGTAGTAGTCATCGCGAGTCCTCCAATGTCCATGTCCCAGTTTTTCACTCCCATCTCTACCAATTCCTCTTTGTTGTCCTCTATCTCAAGTCACCTCGGTCTCGCTCATTTTGGGGTCCCTAGCCCACTTCTGATACACCAAGGATAGAAAGGAGTCCCATGTCTCATCTCATGGTAAAATGTGTGCCTTCCTTGACATTTTCGCGAAGTCAAAGGCATGGCGCTTTTAGGATGCCGCTTGCCACCGTTTTGCTCTCTTCTTTCAGGCTCTCACCTACCGCAACCTTTCTAGCATTTTGTCACAAGACGTTGACCATGTTCTCACTTGTATGGCTTCCTAAACAATGGGGGAGTCTAGACTTGCAGATGGGTCCGGCTGTGCCTCCTCATCTACGGTCCGGTCTTTGGCTGATAACGACACAGCTATCTTGGCCATGGGTCCAATGGGCTCGTTGGTTATTTATAGCGTACCAGCTCCCGTGCCATCAATAGTTCCCCCTGGTACACTTTCTCCCCTACCAATGACAGTTCTCCTTGGCAATGTGCTCTTGTGCAAGTGTCAGTTTCCTTTGGCCTTCATGCTCTTGTGTCAGTGGCAGTTCATTGAGGCACAATTTCTTCAATGCAAATGTTAGTTTTCCCTGGCACACTCGTTCTCGTGCTAGTTCTAGTCTTCTCAGGAACATTTTCTCATGTGCCTGTGCCATTTCCCTTTGGTAATCTTGGTCTTGTGCTAGTGGCAGAAACCCTAATCACACCTGACCCTGTGCCTACACATGCTTCTCCACAAGTCCGCCAAAACCAGTCCATAATTCTCATGCACCCTTTTCCCTTCCATGCGAGCCTGCAACCTCTGTAGCTGTGGCTCAGCTGCTCGCTTTGTAGCCATAGGTGTGCATCTAAGCTTCGGGCTACTCCCAGGAGCCCGGTGGTTGTCCTTGACCACTGACCTATAGGCCTGAATGGGCGTCTCAATGGGCATCCAAGCATCCCATCCGCAATGGTCCGAGTGGCCAGCTTGACATAAATACTCTTGGCCTAAGTGTCCAAGTAGACTATACAGATACGAACCTAGCGTGTCCTATGGGTGACAAGTTGGCATGTCGATTGTTCTCTGTGGCTTGCATTGTTTGTGAAGCCTCTTACTGGTCATTTTTAGTCCGAAGCCATGTGTCTTGGCCACTCAAAGCTCTCCATTGTCGATTCCTAATCTAGGCAAGGAGGAATTCTTGGCTCAAGACGTAAAGATGTGACTTCCTGCTTGTGAGAATGAGCTCAGAGCCATCCGTGAGTACGGTGTGTATGAGCTTGTTACCCTCCTGTCCGGGGCGAAGGCTGAATAAGGGAAGTGAGTTCTTTGTAAGAAGGCGAAGCCTGATGGTACACTGGATTGCTACAATTCCCGCTGGATGACAAAGGGAATGAGAACCCCTTTGTCATCCAGCGGGAATTGTATCCCTTGAGAAGGGATCTCATTCCCTTTGTGATCCCTTGGTTCAAGTAGCGGAATGACCGTTTCACATCGTGCAAGGCCTTTTCCAGTGCCAGACCCTCTCATCAACCTCATATTTAGGCTGGTGGACCATGTGGATCTCCTGCTCTACGGTTTCATGGAGGAACATGGTATTCACATCCATTTGGTAAAAATCTCAATTGTGATAAGTAACAAGTCAAACCGGAGTACAAGTAGCGGCCATATGGCAAAAAGGCTCAAAGGTGTAAGTGAAATCCACACCCTCAATTCCAAGAGATCACCGCCACACTAATGCGTGCCAGTTACTCGCATCATGATGTCGACCCATCCATCCTCGTGTAGGTGGACGACATGCTGGTCGTGTCTCCTTCAATGGAGGCCGAGGAAGTCCTTCACTTTGCCTAGAGGTCTTTGGACCTTGGACTTACAACGGTTTTTCATGGAACAAAGATCATGTGTGGTTGTTAGCGGTGGATACCCATGCTGAATCAAGTACATAAGGCCCACATTGTGGGGAACCTGTTTCCTGACTCCTTAGTATAGTTCCCATAGCCTCCATCCCCATCACACCTGATGAGCAAGATGCCTTGAAGGTGGCTGATCTCGCTTAACTACAGGAGGCAATGGACATGACCCTGAACTTGTACCATATTGGCTATGTGGTAAACTTGGCCACAACCACAAGAATCAACATCGCCTTCGTCGTTAACCTCCTTGCATAGTTTTTTTGGCGCCCTCAAGCGAGATCCATTCATGTGGATGTGCAAGTGGTGTCGTATGTGGTTTCTACACCGTACGTTGGACTGTGCTTCTGAGGGTACTCTTTGGTGCTATTTGACAGCTATACAAATTGTGACTGGGCGAAGATTCATGGTGGAAGTATTTGGATAAGCTACCTATTCCTGTTGGGTCATATTGTTGTGTTGTGGGATAACGGCAAGCACAGCTGCATCACATATAGCTCATCAAAGTTTGTTTATGTTTTGTTAAGGGCTAGAGCTGCTGAGGATGGTGTAGGTACAACATCTGTTCCGTGAGTTGCTTGAGTTTGTACCTTGTATCCTTTTATGTTAAGACAACCAGAGTGCTCTTGTCATCACGAAGATCTCTGGTGTATTTCATGCAAGCACAAATAATATTATTGTTGAGCACCCCTTTTGCGTGACTTTGTGGAGCGACAAGTGATCTTTGTCATCTACGTCGGCACCAAGATCATCTGTCCATGGGGTGACATATTGACTAAGGTGTTGGCTAGCGGAAAGTTCATGGTGCTCATTTTTCCTGTCAAGCTTCGCCCTTTGATTAAGGTGGCTGAGAGTGGACTGTGTATATCATCTCCTCCTTTGTAAGATCAAATTGGTTTACCAGGTGAAAAGAAGAATTTCAATAAAATATACTTGTATCCCCCTAGGCCAAGCAGTCACGCTGACTTGTAGGAAACATTCCAGGTAGATGTTTTTCGATTGTTTTCCAGCCAATGGACAACCACAGCTTTAAGTCATAGATTATGGTCTTCTCAAGACCGTTCATCAATTTTAGAAAATAGACATGATTGGTCCATCCATAAAATCAATTTGCCATCAAGTTGTATTTTGTGGGTTCACGGCTTGGACTATTTCATCCCAAACAAGCACAAGTTCCTACACTTGGCGAGTGGGTAGTAAATTCATTGCATTTGTGGCCCACCGTGTGATGAACATAGGATTTTTACGCCGATCAGTGGAGGGAATTTCGACCACCTTCCCGGACCTCTAGTGTTTCATACCATAAGATGTTTCCTCCTTTGACCACCTTCGACAATGGTCGGCAAAAGGGTCGCGAACCATATCAATTTTTCTAAAATGTTTGGTCAACTTCCCAATGGTGTTGGAATTTTATAACTTTGCGCCTCGACATTCTCAAAGCTCCCTGACTTCTTGGCGGAGCTTCTCAAAGCAGTCACTCACAGTACGACTTTGCACACGTCACTTGGCTCGAGCGTTGGGGACCCAACATATGCCTCAATCTCATTCTTGGCATTGTATACATGTTCTTGATGCACTCGACCAGATGAAGAGTGTTTGAAGGTAAAACCGTCAACGGACGACTGTAGATCCGTCGGTTTCATGAATCTCTCTGGCTCTAACTAGAGATGTGCACGACATAACGCGGTACAGAACTTACCTTATGAGCAAATAGACAATCATCCTCGGGGAGGATTTCATATAACGACATAATCTGCAAGTGTACTATAACAACAGGTCGGTCTATGGCAGTATCGTGGGGAGAAAACAACATTTGCCTCTGGTTGAGTGACCCATGACAACCGCGGTAACAACAGTTAACAGAGGTGGACGCAGTACAGGAAGTTGCAGAAGCCATAAAATTCCAACCGATATCTTTGAACGTGGCCAAGAAAGATTTATGGTGTGGAGCTCAAGTGTGACTGATCCACGCAGAGATCAAGAAAGTGCAAGAAATCATAGTTGCCAAGGCGACCACATCGACTTGGATTGCTAAGAGGTTTGCACCTATACGAAAGGAGTTTGCAACACTCATCAAGGAGTTCAAAGGGGTTTTTTACAAAAAAAATACCCCGAGAGCTACCTCTGTAGTGGAACATTGTTCATCAAATAGATCTGAAGTCAAGCAGTAGATGGTCTGTGAAGGGGACCTATTAGATGAGCGATCACCAGCTGACTGAACTCGAGAAGTAAATGGACAAGATGCTCAATCAGGAGTTCATCAAGCCTTCCACGTCGCCACCATACGTGACACTTGTACTTTTTGTGAAGAAGAAAACCAGAGAGATGGGGACGTGTGTTGATCACCGAGCGTTGAATAACATCACCAATCTAGAATTGCAAACCTCTTCCCCAAGCAAACGAACTTTTTGGTCAACTTTGTGTCACTCAAATTTTCAGCAAAATCCACTTCCGGAATAGCTATCATCAGATCCGCGTATCTGGTAAGGACGTCAAGAAGACAATGTTTTGCACCAGATACGGGAAGTTCAAGTTCATGGTTATGCCATTTAGACTCACCAACTTCCTCATAACGTATATGGTCGTGATGAAGAAAAATTTCCACTCATACCTCGATGACTATGTTGTCGTGTATCTCGACGGCATCTTGGTGTACAACCGCACCCTCGAGTAGCACAATGGAAATGTTTCAAAAGCTCTCCAATTCTTACAAAGAGAAAAGGTTTTTGCTAAACTCTTAAAGTGCAACTTTTTTTGCCCCTCAAACAAGTTCTTGGCCACATCATTGGCAATGGACAAATCACCATGGATCCGAAAAATGTGGAAGTAGTCGCTGATGTGCCAAAACCTACAAACATTCGGGACAGCCAAGTATTTTTGGACTTTTGTAACTACTACTGTTGATTCGTGAAAGATTACGCTCGAGTGTCAGCGCCTCTCTCAGATCTCACTCGAAGAACCACCAAGTCGATTTGGGGGGACAACGAACAAGAATCGTTCCACCCTTTGAGGAACACTCTGACTTCGGCACGAGCCTTAGGATTGGCAGATCCTTCAGTGGACTACATCATGACCACTAACATGTCAGAGTCGATCTCATCGAAGACGACGGTGGAGAACAACTAGTCGTGTATATGTTGAGAAAATTGCACGGGTCGGAACTCAACTACGCTATGCACGAGAAAGAAATGCTCGTAGTCGTGCACGCATTCAAGACAAGGCGGTGCCACTTGGAGTGGCGGCGATGCATTGTCTGCACCGACCATCACACGCTGGAACATCTCAAGAATTAGTCAAATTTGAGTCCTCGACAAACTCGATGGATGGAGTTCCTTGAGTCCAACTTCCACTACGACATCAAGTATCACCCCGAAAAAACGAATCCATCAGACTCTTAAGGTCGCGAACACATTTGATGGCTGAGATCAGAACGCTACTTGACGAATGAGACTTGCATCTTGCGAAGATTTTCGTGAAAGGATATGCAAAGTTTGGCGAGTGCAAAAAAACTAAGTTCTAGTTCGATGACCTCTACAAGCGACACTACTTCATTCGCTAGGTCGTCGTTCCGTCGAACGAGGAGCTACAGAGAATGCTCTTTGAGGAATGCCACGACACCGATCAAGGTGGACATTTCGGTGAGGAAAAGACGAACGCTTCACCAGCCATTTTTTGCGCAAACCGATGACACTTTACTGTAGTCCAGTCCAGTTATCTACAAAGTTCCACCCTCAAACTAACGGACAAAACGCTACAGACCAATTAGTCGCTCAAACAACTTCTCTTCACATCATGCGACCATGGCACCCATTTGGCTGCCAAACTGCGGACCTCCAATCTTGCATACAACTGTGCCACTTCCAGTGCAATTGGTGAAATCCCACTACAAACTTCTCACCACTTTTGCAGGATAACAAAGCCAGAGCAACATCCCCGTGGTCAACATCCAATGCAAGGATTTCTCAAGCATTTAGAAAGATTCACGACAGACACTTCCAAAAACACAAGTAGCTAGGAAGCAAGTGACTGGCCGATATCGCGACGACATGTTTAACTTTTGCGATCGCGTCCTCCTCAGCTTGGCAAACATCAAACTCGAGCACAAGACTTTATGAAACCGAAATCCTTTGACCTACACAAGTCCCTAAACTCTGGGAGCGGGGATTTTTTTCATTAGACATGACCCATCGCGAGACAACCTTAAGATGTTTACACTGATCGACCGAGGGTATCTTGGTCACCTACCTCAACCTCCGATGTTTTGTTTCAGAAGGTTCTGGCCACTTTGACCAGTTTCCAGAATGGTCGACAGATGTGTTGCGCACCATATGGATGGTTTGATATTTTCTTGACGGTGTTGGACTTTATGAAGTCGTGCCTCAATATTCTCCAAGCCCCTTGACTTTCGGCGGAGCATCTTGAAGGAGCCACTCATGGCGCGACCTCACACCCTCTTCTTGGCTTGAGCGTTAAGGAGCCAGAACATGCCTCATTCCCATTTTCAAATTTGTATGTATGTTCTCGATGCACTTGACACTTTTTTTCACAGTACACTTACAACTTGATACAAATCACCCATTTGTCCTAAGGACGGAGTAGTTATATACCCATCGTTTCGCCAGATAAAGCTTCGGTGCCCATAGTCGAAAACGAACCGTCAATGGTGCCCATAGTCGGAAATGAAGTGACGGCGGTGCCCATAGTCGAAAACGAACCGTCAATGGTGCCCATAGTCGGAAATGAAGTGACGGCGGTGCCCATAGTCGAAAACGACATGACATCGGTGCCCATGTTTTTCGTCGCGCGAGCAAAAATGGGCACGGTTGACATATATTTCATGTATATATCATATTTGATATGTTTTTTGACTTCGTGCTTCGCCGGTCGTCGCGAGCTCGCAGGAGGCGTTTCGCGCCGAAACCTCCATGCGAGCTCGCGATGACCCTGCAAAACCCCCCATATAAACTAGGAGGTTTGTAGTAGGTTTGGGGGGGTTTGCAGGATGCGGCGCACGCTTGGCATCTGCCGGGACCGCCGCTGCGCCACTCTTTCGAATGCGCGATATCGAATACGCCCGGTGGTCCCAGCGGCGCACTTGAGGCGAATGCCCCCAGCGGCGACGCAGCGTGGGTCGTCCGCGCGTGGGTAAAGATCCCCCCAGGATCGCGGGCAGCTACACGGGCAGCCAACTCCCCGGGCAGCCCCCTCTAGCCGCACCTGGTCTTATTTCCAATCCATCGGTCGCGAAAACCCCCAAGGACAGAAACCATTTCTTTTCTAAGTCCGGCGGTGAAAACCGACAACTAAGGCAGCGCTCCAAAACAATGCAGCACCAGAACCCGACCAAACACATATATTGGGTATTTTCTCACACGTTTGAAGAATTAAAAAAATAAACAATCAGTAAGATGTTACTTCTTCTTTGGAGGAAATTACACTACATCATTGTGCATGTTATCTATATCTATATCTATATCTCTATCTATATCTATATCTATCTCTATATCTATATCTATATCAATACCTATATCTTTATGAATATCTATATCTACATCTATATCTATATCTATATCTCTATCTATATCTATATCTATCTCTATATCTATATCTATATCAATACCTATATCTTTATGAATATCTATATCTACATCTATATCTATATCTATATCTCTATCTATATCTATATCTATCTCTATATCTATATCTATATCAATACCTATATCTTTATGAATATCTATATCTACATCTATATCTATATCTATATCTCTATCTATATCTATATCTATCTCTATATCTATATCTATATCAATACCTATATCTTTATGAATATCTATATCTACATCTATATCTATATCTATTTCTATATGTATGTCAATGTCTATATATTTATGTAAATGTATTTGTATATCTAAATTTATATCTATATCCATATTTCTATCCATATTTATTTTTCCTGATTGCATTGGAAACTACTGCTCGGCGTTTTTGTCTTTTTATGTGATTTTATGGTCCACACGGTCGTATGATCAAATACATTGGAGCGGGATGGTTTTTGTTCCGTTTTAGCTGCGGGATATATTACGTTATTGTCGCTAAACACGGGATGGAAACTGCCTTCGCTGCTGATTTTTTTTGGTCGCGCACAATGAACAGTGGCGGCCAGGCTTCTGTCGGGCCCCATCCCGCTACCGCGGTGCCCGGCAGATGCCCTGGCAAGTAAAAAAAAAAAACCCAAACCCACCAGTGTAGCTAGGGTGTTTGTTCGATATTTGGGAGGGGTTTGCGACATGACGCGCTTCCTTTCGCTAGTTTTGAAGTTCGCACTTGCGACCTTCAAAACTCGCGACAGGATTCCTTCTGACATCGGCAATGCCAGTGTCAATTTCGCCCACTTCGCCCTCGAAGTCGGCGAATTCCGACCTCGAGGGCGTGGGTACAGTTGTTTTATTTTTCCGTTTTCGCTCGCATGAAGAATAACATGGGCACCGATGTCATGTCGTTTTCGACTATGGACACCGGCGTCTTTTCGTTTTTGACTATGGACACCGCTGTCAGTTCGTTTTTGAGTATGGACACCGCTGCTTTATCTGGCGAAACGATGGGCACCGGAGCATTTGTGCTCTTGTCCTAAACCATGGAAATCTATTTTTTACTGGGATCTTATGCTTGTGAACCACCTACGTTCCACACAGGTTAACATGAAATTATCTTTTTAGCCTCATGAAGAGATGAGATTTAATGGAAGAGCGGGGGAAAACTATGAAAGAATTCAGCTCTACAGGTGGATACAATTTGATTGTAGAAAGGCTACACTCGCCGCAAACCCACTGTCCTCGCAACTAAAGGACGTCGTACCTAGTTTTTGCAGAAAAAGAATGGGAGGGCCACTTTGGCAGGACAATGCGTATAACATCCACGAAATTTACATAATACTTGTGAGGGCCACCGTTGAAAAAAAAAGCTTCGGACGTCCACCTTGCCAAAAATTCATATGGGGCCGCTTTAGGAAAATTGGGTACAGCATGAATTCGTTTCCAACAGTGGGTGCGGTATGCATGATTTGAGGCGCTTCGAGAAAAGTGGGTACAGCATGTGCCTTTTGTGTAAAGTGAGTACCGTATGAGAAAAGTGTGAGAAATGGCCAGGAGAAGATGCGGAAACCCAAACAGTGGGTATAGCGGAATTAGGCCGTTGTAGAAATGGGGGCACGTCGAAAATGACACGTAGCAACTGACAGCCGACGCGATATCTCTCGATTGCGAGCGCCGCGGTCGACGGATGTCACATGCCCTCTCGCCACGCTCGATCAGCAGTACATGCTGCTGACCGAGCATGGCGAAAATAGTGTGGGGACTGTTTCTANACAGTGCGTCTCGTGGATTTTGTCCGAGGGCTAGACTCGCTCATTTGCATTCGGACAGTCCACTTGCAAATAGTCGACGTAACCAGCATTCACTACCAATCCTTCATCACAAACGGTATCTCTTCTGTTGTCAGGACAAGGGCGAGTCCTCCTCGACCCCATCGCGAACGGAAATGAGCGACGGAGCCAGACATGCCGTTTTGGTTTTCATTCGCCGGGCGGACGATGCCTACTTCTCAAGCTCCATGTAGGGCGTGATATATCCCCTCTCGCGGAATTGGATCCCAACCGCTTACCCCCACTTCTAGCCATGGCCGGGCTCCGTTCGCCGCTGCTGCTGGTGATGCTGCTGCTGACGCCTCTACCGCATCCCTTTTCCTCCTCCTCCTTCCCCGCATCCTCATGGCTTCCTGTCGTCCATGCCAAGTACCAACACCGAAGTCTGATTGTTAACAACGCGAAGCCCGCCTCCGAGTCTGTACACCGAAGAGAGCTCGTGTCGAACCATCTGCACTACCGCACGCTCCTCACTGTGAGTACCGGAATGTACTTTTTCTTCTTTGCACTTCTTTTTGTTTTTTTTTCGTTTTTCTCTTCAAAGGCACGTTCTTCAAGGCATGTTGCCGCTTTGCCTCAACTTCGTGGAGGTTTTCAAGGAGCAAAGGGCGTTTCGCAGACGCCCATGGCCACAAATGCAGAAACGCGCACAGCCTCATGCCAAGCTAATGCACCATTGTTTCATTTTCACCTCCTGGTATGATGAGGTGCGTCTTTCCGTGTAGGCTTACGTTTGCATGATGTCATACCATGTCAATGGCACTCCATACATGACGTGACATCGCTGAAAGTTCATCTCGCGTCTTCTCATGGCATGCCATGGCATACACTGTCCTGCCCTGCCCTGCCCTGCCCTGCCCTCCACTGCCCTGCGCTGCCCTGC
>SZWC01016221.1:32869-42869 GCA_023375785.1 Penium margaritaceum
GGGGGGGGGGGGGGGGGGGGGGGGGGCTGAGGGCTGTGGACCATCAGACTCCCAGTATGGGTGCCTCAACTGGGCCTAGAGCAAAGAAAGAAGGGGATAGCGAGAGGACTTCAGGTCCTGCGGTCGCGAATATGCTAGCGGATTGCAAGTCGGCTTCAAGCGGCAACTCGTGCCGTCGTGTAATCGTCGGGGGCGGGGGTAGACGGACGCGACTACTCCGTAGTCGCGTCTGTCTACCCCGCCCCTGCTCATTGTCATCATTCCGTCGTCACGTCCTCGAAGTCGTTGAGTAGTAGTCGTCTACCGAGGCACTCAGATTGGTTTCCGTCGGTCCACTCCCACAACCTCGGCACTACTGCAGATGAGACGACCAGACAAAGAGGCAGCGGCAGGCTTAGTAACAACAGCAGCAGCAAACTCAGGAACGGCAGCAGCGACAGCGTAGGCAGCAGCAGCAGCGGCGGCCGCGGCGGCTGCGGCAGCACGGTGCTGCCAGCACCACCAGCAGCTGCGGACATCCATTTTTTATTCGAACATGACTGGAAAAGGGGGGAGGGGGGCACTGTGATGTCCGTGTCCCCCCCCCCCCCCCCCCCCCCCCCCCCCCCATCTCCGCGCTCCTGAAAAAAAGGGAAACGGCCGAATGAAAATGATCGTTTCCATTTGTGTTGGAGGGCTAAATTGGCCCGTTTTGATCAAGGTAGGGTTTAAGGCTTGCAAGTGTGGTCCACAGTGGCACTTCACCAGGCCAGTCACCCAGCTAGTGGCTGTGTCGTTACCACCTCCTTTCCCACTCTGTCCTCATGACGCTCATTTTCGACCCGGGGTTCCCCATGTGAGTTTGCTTTATCCTTTTCATCGTAAGGTTCCTTTGTCCTTTTCGTCGTGAGTTTTCCGTTGTCCTTTTTGTTGTGAATTTTCCGTCTACCTTTTTGTCGTGAGTTTTCTGTTGTCCTTTGTGTTGCGAATTTTCCATTGTCCTTTTTGTTGTGAGTTTTCTTTATCCCTCTTGTCTCGAGTTTTCTTTTGTCCTTCTCGTTTTGGGTACTCTTTTGTCCTTTCTCTGTAAAAATTCATCGCAGGGCCCACAATTTCGATGGCGTGGTGCTGGAGGCGTGGTCCGGCTGGGTGCAGGCGGGCGCGTTGGATACAGAAGCTAACAGAGAAATCGTGAGTGGGCGTGCGTTTGGTCTCGTTCTAAGGCCTCTAAGACCTTTGACGTTTTGCAAAACAGTGCTAATTATCCAAAGTAAAATTATTTTGGACACAGAGGCCACCAGAGACATCGCGAGTGGACGTGTGTTTGATTTCATCCGCAGCCCACCGTTGACGGTTTTGGAATTTTATTTCTTAAGCGCCTTGCAAAGCGCTGAAGAAATAAAAATTTTGCGTGGTTCAGCTGGTTGCAGGCGGGGCGCACTGGATGCAGAAGCCACCAGGCTAGAGATTTCTTAGACGTTTTTCAAAACGCCTAAGAAATCTCTATCGGGCGCACTGGGTGCAGAAGCCACCAGGCGCATCGTGAGTGGACGCGCATTTTGACTTTCTGCAGGAAATCTATTTCTAAAAACGCTTTGCAGAAGCCACCAGTGACATTTGTGAGAGGACGTGTCTTTTGGTTTTCTTCACAGCCCGCGGTTGTTCCAGTGGGAGTGGTGGGTGGACAGACTTGTCCCACTGTCAGTGGGATCGACCAGTGGGCCACTGGTTGAATATTTTCTAAACGCTTTTCAATGCGTTCAAGAAAAAATACAAAGTGGACAGACTTGTCCCACTGCCAGTGGGATCGACCAGTGGGCCACTGGTCGATCGCAAGCATGCGGGCGAGCGAGTGAGTGGCCTTCTGACCTACACTTGTCCCACCGTATTCATGTTTTTTGAAGACGCTTTGCAAAGCGTCGTGACAACACATGATTAATGGTTGGTCGCAACAGGTGGGCGAGGGGGTGAGGGTCCTCATGACCGTCAGCACAACGGTCAGCCTTTGGACGTAGGGGCCGGAAGTGTGGAGTTCTCGAGCCTGTGGAACCAGGGTTGTAAGTTGCAAGTCGCTTTGCAAAGCAACCTATTAACACTGTACAACCAGGGGCGGAGGAAGCTACTATGCCGTGGCGATGGTCTTTCAGGGTTCCTGCCCCATCTTGCGCACTCAGCAAGCAACCTGCTGTGGGCTCGGCATCTGCAAGGCCCTCGCTCCTCATGGCTTCCGCGTGACTCCTGTGTGCCTTCTTTGACTTGCGCCTTTCGAGCGTGTGGCCTGAGCCCCTCGCTGCAATGTCTGAGCAACACCTACCGTGCACAACCCAACTTCCGTGCACAACCCAACTACGACGCACAACCCAACTACGACGCACAACCCAACTACCGTGCACAATCCAACTACCGTACACAACCCAACTACCGTGCACAACCCAACTACCATGCACAACCCAACTACCGAGTACAACCCAACTACCACTCAGAACCCACCTCCCACGCACAACACCCTGCACCACAAAATCCCCCTTTCTGCATTCAACCCCCTTTTCTGTGCAACCTGCGCTCATCTCGGTGTAGGCTTTGGCTGTTTTTCACATCGTCAACACTTGTGCACAACCCTCACACTTGTGCAAAACCCTCACACTTATGCACAACCTTACACTTCTGCACAACCTTACAATTGTGCACAGCCCTCACACTTCTGCAAAACCCTCACACTTATGCACAACCCTCACACACCTCTGGCACGCTGCTTGCATGTTGAGAGCTGCAGCATTGGCAGCCTCAACGCCACGACCACTGATCCTGCAGGACCACTGGCCCTCATCCTTGTCATCCCTCCTAGTGGCAAGGACGGCAGCCACCTCCACTTTTTTTTTTTTCTCTCTTGCCCCATCTTGCCCCATCTTACTCACTCCCCCCTCTTGGTGGCTGCCGCGCCTACGCCTAACGAACATCCTCTCCTGTGCTTCTCTTCCTTTCCTTTCGTGTACGTGACAGGCCCTCGACTTTGTTCGTGTGCTAGCGCGTCGGTTGCAAGGGGACGGCGTCAGCAGCAACAGCTCCACCGCTCCGTCGCAGTTGGAGCTCATCCTCGTCATCCCCCCTCCTGGAAAGGGCGGCAGCCACCTCCACGTCTTCTCCTCCAACGACTTATCTTCCCTCGCGCCCGACGTCACCGCCTTCTCCCTCATGACCTACGACTTCTCCAACGCGTACAACCCGGGCCCCAACGCCCCCTTGAAGTGGATCCAGGCAGTGCTCATGTATCTTCTTCCGCATGTGCGGCCGAGGCACATCGAGGCGTTCCAGGATAACTCGCACGGGAGGGAGCTGAGGAGCCTGCGAAGGGGTGAGCGAATGAGTGAGGACGAGCTCGCGGCCAAGGTGCTGCTCGGACTGAACTTCTACGGGAACAAGTTCCTCCGTCCCCAAGGTGAGTGGGGGAGAGAGTTGCATCATGGTGTTTGTTTTTTGGACGCTTTGCAAAACGTCTAAAATAGAAATGTCCACAAGGTGAGTGGGGAGGAGAGTTGCATCATGCCCTCGTCTGATCAAATCTTTGCTGGGCAAGTAAGGGAAGGCAGGCTTTGTTCCTGCTTCCTCAAAGATTTTGTCAGTCCAAATGTGGGCCTCCTGAACGAATGCCATGTCCAGCAGTGTTGTCGACAATTGAGGGGAGGAGGGGAGGAGGGCGCGGGGGGGGGGGGGGGGGGGGGGGGGGGGGGGGACACGGACATCACAGTGCCCCCCTCCCCCCTTTTCCAGTCATGTTCGAATAAAAAATGGATGTCCGCAGCTGCTGGTGGTGCTGGCAGCACCNGCGGGGGGGGGGGGGGGGGGGGGGGGGGGGGGGAGGGCTTCTACTTCACCATGTCGAGACTCTTGAAGATGCTCCCCGGATTGGTCTCAATGTAGGAGTGAAGGTCAAGTCCTTAGAACAAGGTGAACAAGGTTCTGCAGGCTATTTTCTGCGAAGTATCGTACCGTCTTTCCTGTTCAACACCACCTCACCTGCCGCACTCACACCAAAGGCTAAGGCCGCAGATGGAGGTCTGACTGTGGGACTCGAGTACCTGTTGCTCATCGACCGATGCCATCCGCACATAAAACTGGGGAAGCCTGGCAATGGAGTGCATGCGCTTGTGTCGTTATCATGGTGGCATTGCCAAGTCTCTCGCCCTTGTTCACGGATGCCTCTCTGCCCTGCATGCAAACAAAATCGGCTGCAGGTGGAGGTCCGATTGTGGGGCACGAGTTCCTCTCGCTTGTCGACCGCCACCGTCCGCAGATAAACTGGGACGACGATTCGAAGGAGCACACATTCACGTACCACTCCGACGGCGGCGTGAAGAACGAGGTGTACTTTCCGTCGCTTAATTCAATTCAGCTGCGCATCGATGAGGCACGCGCATGGGGCTGCGGAATCTCCATTTGGGAGATCGGCCAGGGGCTGGACTACTTCTACGACCTGCTGTGATTCGTCATCCTTTCTTGTGGCGCTGTGATTCGTCATCCTTTCTTGTGGCCAAGTGGGTAATAAAGTTTGGCCTGCTTGGCCTCATGTCTACCAAAGTGTTTTCTGGAGATTGTATGATGCAGGACATGGCGATGAACCTTGGGTACCGTAGTGCCCCATACATTCAACTAACATAATTATTTTCCTTCGACCATTCAAGCACCTAAATAATTCTTGTATCGTGGGCGAATCACTCTCAAAATTGCAAAAAATTATTTTCTCTACACATGGTTTCAGCTTCAGCGAACTGTTCTAAGGACTAGAGGCAGAACGTGAGATATCCATGTTCCGTGCGTAATCCTGCGACAGTGGGAAAGTCACGTGGACGTGGCAGGCTGCGAAACGTGAAAGGAGTTGCAAGTCTGCGTGTGGAGCGAGTTGCAAGATGCGGCTGCGCTCCTTGAAGTTCGAAGATTTGAAAACTGAAGTTCTAGGGATAGACCAAGAACATGAACTTGAATTTCAACCAAAATCAGGCAGCAAGAAAACCCAGGGGCTTTGGGAGAGACAGGTGAGAAATTAGATGGCTGAAAATTATAGCCGAATATAACAGTCAATCAAGCTACAAAAATTGTCGAATGTAAGGGGTAGTACAGTATTCCTCAAGCAAAAGAGATGAGGGTTCTGCCCAGGGTTGTGGTTTTCGAGCGCATGTTAAGCTAGAGTAAGGGTAAATGACGACTACACCTTCTTGGGAAATTTTGTTTTGCTTAAAGTCATGCCCTACTTTGGTTTGGAATGGTTATCCATCTCCATAGACTAGTGGTTTCCTACCTCCACGAGGCTTGTTTTGCAAATGTGTGAATACATAGAATCTTCAACCCTTATTACTATCGACTTTCTGCCACTACATTATGTCTTCACACTTCCATGTAAAGAAATGAACTCGAACTTAAGCTAGTTTTGATGTCTCAGGTGTGTACAATGCTTCCAAAGTATGTGAAGTTGGATTTATTTTTAAGGAAATTCAAGATGATGTGAATAGAAAGAATAATTCTTGAATTTGTGGTGGAGGAAGATTCTTCATGAAGTGTGCAAGAATGTAGATAAAATTTTGTTCCCACGTTATGGAGAAAGAAAAATACTCATGAAATAAAATATATTTTCCCTTAGTCAAGCAACAGTTTCATTATGAATATGCCGGAGTGGTTTTGTAATGTTAAATGGTTGAGAAGGCCCACATTCGAGGTTGAAAGTCACAAAGTTGATGAGGAAAACAATAAATTAATAGTTATATGTATTTATTTCTCAATTTTTTTTCGAAATTGTTTATGAATTACATGCACTAAAATGCCTGATATTGAACCCCGGACTTGGGGTTTGGAAGTCCTGGTTCCCTTGTTTAGACTCCTAGTCTGGGTCCAGGTCTGTTTGGAAGCGGTGAAAGTGCCGATTCCCCTCTGTTCTGTCACCCATGACCCTCATATACCCCTCCGTCGGAGCAATAAGCCTCATTCGCCCCTACGCTGGAACAATAAGCCTTACATACCCCTTCGTCGAGTGACTAAAACCCTGTCCGCCAACAATAAGCCTTATCTGCCCCCCATTTTCACCATGCTCAAACAGCGACGCATGTCGCTCCTTAAGCATGGCGAATCGGTCATGTCGTGCTAGAATGCGGCCCTCCATCGCGGACATCGCGATGGAGGGCCGCGATAGCATCGGGGGGGGGGGGGGGGGGAGATTGCCGGCCGACATCCGTCGATCGGCACTTCGTCAACCGCCACACCCCTCCCCACCCCCCCCCCCTCGTAGACCACCTGTCTACCCACCAGCCTGTCGACCGAGGCCCTCGCGATTGAGGGCCGCGATGGAACGGGCGGCCGGTGGGCTCCCGAGAGGCGAGGTGGAGTGGGGGGGGGGACTTCGCTGGGGATTCCTGCCGACGGGCGTCCGCAGGAATCCCCGCTACATCAGTGGGGAGTCGAAACACCATTTTTGTTTTATTTTACGTTTTGTTCAAGTTTATACCCTCATTTGATATACAGACTATGGAAAAACCCACCCCCTAATTACACCCGGGGTTTTAGAGTTAATTTTTGCGCGGGCACCTGCTGGGCCCCGCGGTAGCGGGGCCCAGCAGGTTCCCTTTTAACGCATGGGGAGTCTCGGACCCCCCATGCAAAATCCCTGCAAACCATTTACGAGAAGCGACAAACCCTTATATTAAGGAGTTTGTGATGATCGGGTCGAAAAGGTGACATCAGCATGTCAACGGCGCATCCATGTGACGTCGACATGCTATCTTTTGAAAAACGAGAGGGGTATATTGTTAATTTTTTATGCCATGCGTCCGTGTCGAAGGGCGGATGAGGCTTATTGTTCGGATGCAGGGGCAGATGGGGCTTATTGTTGCGACGGAGGGGCGGATGGGGCTTATTGCACCAACGGAGGGGCGGATGGGGCTTATTGTCCGAAACTTGGGGTATATAGTCACTCCGCCTGTTTGGAAGAGTTCCTTGATCAGGTTCTACAACGGGTCGCTGGCGACCCTCGGGATTCTCTTAGCGACTTTCGTCCGCATCTGCTAGATTTAAGTATCGCGGGGTGCGACAAAAAGAAGTGTCCTTAGGGGTGGGGTTAGTGGGTTAAAGTCCCACATCATCCACGGACGAGGTTCCGTGGGTAGCTATGGTGGTGTGCTAACGCACATGAAGTGCAACCGTTGGTTGTAAGCTTCCATCAGAGAGGTGTTTTCTTCCGAAAACCCTCAAGGATGCATCAGGGCTTCCCTCACCTCTAAGGCAGCCTATGCCACAAAAAACAAAAAAGAAAAAAACAAGAGGCATGTGTTGCACGCAAAGCGTGCCTAGGGTTACATAGTAACCTTGCAAAAGTACCATACTTCTGCAATTATTCGGAAGGGAATTCATTCTTATCATTTCCAAACCCGGAAAAACCATCCTTCTGGGTACTTCTGTAACGGTTGTAAATTTTTCTGTTTTGGCTTCGAATTAATGCGAGAAAAAACCCACTCGCAGGGCAGTTCGACTCAGGGCGTTGCCTTGGGTCGCGAGCAAGGGCAACGCCCCCAACAAGCGCGGATGTCGCGTGGACATCGATAACCTCCACGTGGGGGATGACTGTCGATGCGTTCCCTCCAGTTCGAGAGAGAAAATTTGGTCGCGGGTGTCCTCGTCACGAGTTTCTCGCATATGAGGACATGATACGGCTAGCACACTTCGAATTTTATTTGGCTTAAACACCAAGAGGGCATTTCCCAGAACGGTTCAAAACTCGGTCCCGGTACTTTGAATAATCCCAAAAAAAAAAAACCTTGGCAAAAACACATTCGAATAATTGCAGTAATACGACATTCATATTAGCATCTCTTAAGAGGCTAAACAATTGCCCGCAATCCGGACCACATAATGGAAGGTTTTCCATGAGACTTTACCTCGTCCGTGGAAGCGAAATCTGGTTGTAAATGGATTGCCAAACTGTCGCCCGCATTCGTTCAAACTATTTTTTTTGTTTGCCCATGCGTGCTCTTAAACATTGTGTATGGTTTGGGGGAACTTTTCCTAAATTACCTCAAGCTATGCTGGATTTATTCCAGCTTGTGTGGATGTAAAAGATAAAAGAAAACAACCAAAAATTGAACAAATGCGCTTGACGATACACATTTATGTATAACAATTCACCAACATATTGAAGAAGAACCTCAAAAGGCATGTCTTCTCGTTTTTTTCATGAATTTGGTTTTATCTGATGATGAATTTATTTTAATGAGATTAATTCGCTCCTTTATCGTGAACATTGTAGTTTCACACATTTATGATGAACTTCACAAAAAGAATACATTTGAGAAATTTGGATGAGTTTTTAATGTTTCTTTATAATATGATAAATAATATGACGTAATTATAGGCAGAATTTAATTTATTTACCTTCTTGTACGACGGTGGTTGAATTTCTTTTCTTTCAATTGCATTTTGACCCTGTTTGAAGCCGGGTTCACGAGTCAAAAGAGTTAATCATGACGACCAGTTCCGTGAAACAGAACAGGGCGAGGTTGGAACCAACCCAACGTATAGTCCTTACCCTGTTGCTCTCGCGTCGGACTGGTGATTCCTCACTATCCGGGGTCTGTCCGGACATCTAGATCGATGTCCATAATTTTTTTGTAATTGGTCGACCCGGGCAGGCCGTCCGCGGACGTGGGGGGGCATAAGTCCTACAGATTCTTGCACCCTGATTGGTGGATACGTCAGAAAAATGACCGATCCACCAATCACGATTTTCTTGCGGCACAAACACACAGAAGTAAGAAAACAAAGGGTTACTATGTAACCCAAAATAGTCCGCATCTGCTAGGCCCTCCGTGGGACGAGACTTTCGCGAGCGTAGGTCATCTTTGGTTGGGCGACCTCGTCATGCGACGATCGCAGCCGCGAAGCGACGAACGATGGCGGATCAAGCTGCGGTAAGGCGACAAGTGGCGGACGGATAGCGTCAAGCTGACGCTAACCTCATGCGGATGAGACTTGGTTTGCCTTGCAAGCATCCGACATTTTCACAGGCAGCCGAGGCCAACAGCCACTTCGTCGCTTTCCAGAGGATCCAAGGTTAATCAAGTCGGTGGCTTGGCGCAAACACCAGGGCCGTTCGTTGGTCGGGAAAACTTTCCCGTCCCAGCTCCTGGCTTGCCGGAACTTTGTGTTGTTGAAGAAGGGTGAGATTCCCGACCAGCCACTGGCTCTTGTGAACCTCCTGCCTGCATCCTAGGCATGCAGGAGGCTCGGCTGGATTGAGGCCTCCTCCTTGCGTGCAGCTCTAGTTGCAGCATCAGCGCCTACGGCAGCGCCGGCGGCGTCGGCGGCGGCAGCGGTGGTGGCGGCGGCGGTTGGGAGGTGGGAAGTAAAGACCTGAGGAGTACAGTGCGCCAAGGTCCTAAAGAGCACAGCGGATTCGCCAGTAGAAGTTCGAAAGGGTTCTCCTAAGCAGCCAGCGCCGTTCATTTACTGCGTCTCAGAGATAATCGGAGGGAAGGTCCTGTCCTCTGAAAGGGCCTCCCAAACGGCCTTGCCTTCCCAAAAGGCAAGGCAGCTGGAGTTCCCCCGCTCAATCCTTTTTTAAGGAGCAAACACTCATTTCCCGAGAACCTGTGCCCAAAGCTGTTTCAGTATGAAGTTCTTCATCGACGACCTGCCAGTATACTTCCCGTACGAGTACATCTACCCCGAGCAGTACGAGCACATGGTGGAGCTGAAACGGACGCTGGACGCCAAGGGCCACTGCCTGCTGGAGATGCCCACGGGCACGGGCAAGACCATCACGCTGCTGTCGCTCATCACCAGCTATCAGATGGCGCACCGGCAGACGGGCAAGCTCGTGTACTGCACTCGCACGGTGCATGAGATGGAGAAGGTGCTTGCGGAGCTCAAGCTGCTGCAGGCGTACAGAGAGAAGCAGGTGCGGAGGTTGGGGGGGGGGGATTGTCATTGTTGTTCTTTTAAAAGTTGTGACTATGGAGTGTTTGCGGGCGTACAAGAAATCCAT
>SZWC01016222.1:14132-48696 GCA_023375785.1 Penium margaritaceum
TTGGGAGATCCTGTTTCAGGTGTGGGCTACTTCTGAGGGAGTGTGGCCTTACTACCACAGCCCGTACCAGCCTACAGACCCAGCACAGATACTGATAGCAGCCGGGGCCATGCGCGGACTCCTCTACGCTATGCCATGCGAGACCGTCGTCGACTTCCGCCCCTTCCTTGGCGAGGCCGGCACAGGCACCGGCGCCGATCCCCTTGGAGGTTGGGATCTGGCCTTATCACTGCTGGCCGCAGAGACGCACGCCACTCGTGCATCAGACATTTGTGCTTTCCATTCACTCCGTCAGGGGCCTACGGAGCCTGTAGCAAATTACTGGCGACGCGCCATGTGCATCTACACGTGCTTGGGGACCTCAGGAGGCACACAGATGTGGGCGCTTCGTACGATTTTTCTCAGAGTTCACCTCGAGTACACTGACATCTTCACACGGTACAGCAACGTTATCCTCGAGCCCTTCTCAGCCACTCCGTAGCTGCTTCCTTGGGCGCATCAGCTCTTCCTTTAGGTGACCTCAGCCCGCAAGGCAGCCGTAGCCCATCAATAGACTTCCCTCGCTACAGCAGCCATCGCATCACCACCATCTTCCCTCCTGCAGTCTCCCTCTTCCTCCTCCATCACTTCCTTATCTTCCTGTTCCTCCTCGACCTTGTCTATACCTTCGCAGGCACAGGGCGTTGCAGCAGTCGGCCAGGGGAAGAAGAAGAATAGGAAGCGTGGATCAGGTGAGCAGTAGTCGTCATCCAGTGGTAGCAGTGGCCATCCTGTGCACTGCTACAACTATGGGCGCCCATCGCTACACCGAGTGCCAGCAGCCGCTCGACTGGGCACAGATCACTCGTGGGCTCCAGACTGCTCATGCTCTTTGTTCCACCTCTGGCACGTCACCCGCATCCTCCTCCGGACGCGCGGCGGCCATGACTGCAGATGTTCCTGCCTCCTCACCGGCGAGCAGCAGCGATCCGGACCCGCGCGACCACACCATCGCCAAGCTTGGCCACCTTCTGGCGCTCTGCTTTCAGGGAGGTGCGAGTGTGTTTTCATCGTCGGATGGTTCACAGACTGTTTGTTTGTCCGTTCCTGTGGCTCGTGACGACGGGTGTGGGGGAGCACAGTCAGCATGTGATGATGATGGGCCTGAGTACACCGAGTGGATTCATGAGTCTCATCTTTGTGTTGTGCGCCGTTCCTCCCCACTGACGGCTCAGCGTTCCTCTGATGCCGAGTTTTCCATTGCTCGTTGTACAGTGACGTCCTCCGGTCGTGACTCCGATGGCACTTGGATCATCGATTCTGGTGCCACCCATCACATGACGTGTCGTTGTAGTGACTTTGTTGTTCTCGGCCCTGTCACGTCTGTCCGTTCCGTTCGTACAGGCTCTGGTCAGTCCTTGCCAGTCCATGGTGTTGGGGTTGTATGCTTCGATGGTCCGTCTGGCCCCTTGTACCTTTCTGACGTGTTGTTTGTGCCTGATCTTGAGCTCAGCTTGCTTTCTGTGNGGTGGCACTTGGATCATCGATTCTGGTGCCACCCATCACATGACGTGTCGTTGTAGTGACTTTGTTGTTCTCGGCCCTGTCACGTCTGTCCGTTCCGTTCGTACAGGCTCTGGTCAGTCCTTGCCAGTCCATGGTGTTGGGGTTGTATGCTTCGATGGTCCGTCTGGCCCCTTGTACCTTTCTAACTTGTTGTTTGTGCCTGATCTTGAGCTCAGCTTGCTTTCTGTGCGTGCGTGCACCTTGATGGGTCTCTCTGTGGAGCATACTACTGACTCAGCGACTGTGACTGCTACTGACACCCGCAGTGTCGTCTTGCGTGCTTCAGTCATAGATGATCTGTATCGCATTGCTCGGCCCTCCTCTCCTTGCTCTTCCTCCTCCGGTTGTGTCTTTGTCATTGGTGTTCTATCTCCAGAACACCATCGGTTGCTTCATCGCCGTCTGTGCCACATGGGCTCCGACACTGTGTCGAAGCTCATTCGAACATAGCCCGCTCTCGGTCTTGACGTGGCTTCTTTCAAGAAGCCACCCAAGACTGACTGTCCTTTTTGCGCTCAGGGGAAGATGCACTGGTGCACCTACCCTGACTCTCGTTCCCGAGCACTTCGGCCTCTCAATTTGGTTCACTCTGACCTTCTCGGTCTTCTCCCGATCGAGTCTCCGTCCGAGAGGGGCCGGTATGTTCCGACTCAGACTGATGACTTTACCCGGATGCGGTGGGTCTACAGTCTTCATCAGAAGAGCGATGCCGCCCTTGCGGTTTGACTCTGGCTGGTGATGGCTGAGTGTCAGTCCCGCCACGTGCTACCTACCTTTTGCTCGGATCACGGCGGCGAGTTCCTTGGTGAGATGGACTCCTTCTTTGCTCAGCACGGGATTTTTCACCAGATCTCCGCTCCTGCTACCCCCCAGTAGAATGGTGTATCTGAGCACTGGAACCGCAAGATGGAGGATGCGGTTCGTGCCATGCGGTCTGAGTGCGGTCTTCCAAAGTCTTTTGCCTTCGAGGGTTTTGCCTACATGACTTGGGTCTGGAACCGCCTCCCGCACGGTCCGCTTCCAGACCATATTACACCGTACAAGCTCTGGTTTGGACACCGTGCTGACCTTTGTCTCGCTCGCGTCTGGGGTCCTCTGGCCTCCGTGTGGTATACCTAGGACCAACAGGGGTCCAAGGTCTCACCTCAGGGCCGCTTGTGTGCCTTCATAGGCATTTCCCCGTGGTCAAAGGCCTGGCGCTTCTGGGACCCTACTCGTTGTTGCGTCATTGAGTCCCGCGACGCGCTGTTTTTTGAGTCTCTCACCTACCGTGACCCGACTTTGATCACAGCACTCTCCGCCGCCCATGTTCCTTCCTGTGAGGGTTCTCGGCGGATGGGGGAGACTTCTACGCCAGCGAGCACCTCTCATCAGGCTGATGTGTCCACTCGAGCCCCCTCTCGGTCTCCGGCCCTTGATGATCCGGCGATCATTGCCGTCGGTCCAGAGATCTCGCCTGTACAACCTGTTTCACACCCCACAGGTACCTCTGTTCCCACCACTCCTGCACCAGCACCTGCGTCTGCTGGCACTCCTGTCTCTGAATCTGATCTAGTCTCGCCCACTCCTGTTCCTACGTCGACTGGTACTCCTGCCTAAGTGTCAGGTCCAGTTTTGCCTACTCCGGCTGTCACACCCAGTCCTATATTCCCCACACATGCATCTCCTCATACGGCATCTCCGGCTGCCTCGTCTCAGCCCTCACCAGCTGTGGTTGTACCTGTCCCTGTGGTTGCACCTGTCCTTGAGCTTGAGGTGCATCCCTCAACCTCAGTGAGCCCAGTGGCCGTCTTCGACCACTGGATTGCGGAGCTCAGCGAGCGTTGGACCCCGGACCCAGGCGCTCCTCTTGCAGCATCGCGAGTGGTGACCCCGGCACAAAGGCCCTAGGCCTGAGTGTCCGCACTGAGCTCATAGAGGTACATCCAGCGTGCCACGTAGGGCACGACCTCGTCACTCATGAGTTCCATATCGCCTGTGACGCTACAGCGGATCTCATGGTCGTCAGGCCTGGCATTGAGGCGTGTGCACCTGCCACGCAGAGTTCTCCCTCTATGGCGCCCGACCCAGGCACACTTATGGAGGCTCTCTCATCACAGGATGCTGACGCTTGGCATACTGCCTGCAAGGATGAGCTTTGCGCTATCCGAGAGCAGAGAGTCTACGAGCTTGTCGACCTTCCTCTTGGGAGGAAGGCTATTTAGGTCAAGTGGGTCTTTCGCAAGAAGGTGAAGCCGGATGGTTCGCTGGAATGCTAGAAGGCCCGCTTGGTCGTCAAGGGGTACTCTCAGATTGAGGGAGTCGATTACACTGACACCTTTGCCCCTGTTGGCCGCATGACCTCAGCTCGAGCTTTGTTCGGTGTAGTGGCTGAGCATGACTGGGAACTGCACTAGGTGGATGTGAACAATGCGTTCCTCCATTACTCTCTGGATGAGGAGATTTACGTGGCTCAGCCGCCGGGCTTTGAGGACGGTGCCAAGGTGTGGCGCTTGCCCAAGTCCTTGTACGTCCTCAAGCAGTTTCAACGGTGTTGGAACCGGGAGATCACCGCCACTTTCACTCGTGTAGGATACGTACAGAGCGAGGCAGACCCCTCTCTTTTCATCTTACCGACACTCGAGCGGTTCACCGCCATCCTGGTCTGGGTCGATGACCTTCTCATTGTGTCTCTGTCCTTGGAGGCCGTGAAGGAGGCCAAGGCTATCTTGCAGATTGCCTACAGGATGAAGGACCTTGGTCATGCATCGGTGTTTCTTGGTATGGAGATCGTGCGAGATCGCAGACGTCAGACACTGTTGTTGTATCGGGCCCAATACGCACGAGTCGTGGGGGAGCGCTTCAACGGTCTCCTTGGTGCAGTGCCCTCCACTTCCACACCTCTTACACCTGATGGGCAGGATGCCCTGAAGGTGGATGACCCAACACATTTGGGGGAGACAATGGACGTGACCTTGTACCTCCGTCTCATTGGATCTCTGATGTACTTGGCCACTACCACGCGTCCTGATATTGTGTTTGCCGTCAACCTCCTCACTCACTTCTCGCAGGCTCCACGTGCAAGAGCCCTTCATGTGGCTGTGCGAGTGGTGCAGTACGTGGTCTCCACACCGTACCTCGGACTCTGTTTTCGTTGGCAGTGTTCGGTGGTCCTTGACGACTACACTGACAGCGACTGGGCTTGGAGCCCAGATGGGCGCAGTTGTACTGGCTACGTGTTCCTACTCCGTGGTATCGCTCTCTCTGGGTGAAGCGGGAAGCAGGGCTGCATCGCACGTAGTTCATCGGAGGCACAGTACATTGCTTAGGGCGTAGGTGCAGCTGAGATAGTATGGCTGCAGCGCTTGTTTCTTGAGCTTGGGCAGTCAGTACCCGCCATTGTGCTGCGTTGCGACAACCAGAGTGCTCTCGCCATTGCGGAGAACTCCGGTGTCTTGCATGCTCGCACAAAGCACATTGTGGTTGAGCATCACTTTTTTTGTGACCTGGTGGAGATACGCGTGATCTTCGTCATGTGGGTTGGCACTGACATGCAGCGTGCTGATTTCTTGACGAAGGCACTAGCTCGCGGATAGTTCTTGGTTGCCATTCGTTCTTTTGGGCTTCGCCCCATGCCTGAGGGTGGTTAAGTGTGAGATGTGCATCTGTGCCTCATTTGTTTGTGTGACTCACTATTGTGTTTGTACTAGTGCTGCACGTGTATGGACATGCGTACCATCGGGTCATGGGGGAGTGTTGTGATTTGTGACGTTCTTCTACAGTTTACTGTGACCACTCGGCCGTGTCCATACTCGTGCAGATCGCAAAGGCGGGCCCTGGTGACATCGGTGCGACGACTGGCGGCGGACTATCGGCTTGGAGCTGGCCGACTACCGTTCCAGAGCCCCAGATGCTGTCGGGACTCTCTGCTATCTTTTCTACAGCTTGCAGGCGTCTTTCGGCGGACTGGCCATGTGCCGTATTTGCATTTTTTTGCATTGTATGTCCACCGTCTGATGATGGATGCATGCATGTGACCAGTTGTCGCGTCCGTCTTTTGATCTTGCACGTCTAGGTTCAGACGGCGTAGCATTCTGACATGTGTGCGCAGAGTTACGGCCAACACAGTGGTTTTGGGCCGGTTTTTAGGACAGCTCTTGGACTGCCGCGTGCGACACCCGTCGTGCGCTGCGGCAGGTCTTTATGCCTTGGACCTGTCATTTGTTATTTCTCTCTGCAATTATATTCAGTTTGAGTTTCCTGACACTCTGTTCGTGTCCCAACCCAGACCCTTGCAGTTTTGTCTCAAACTTGTGACTGTTGTCACGCTGACCTGGCGCTGACGCCTAGTGTCACGGCAAGTGGTTAGGAAGGTTCTAGGAAACTTCTCAGTCGTAGAAAAATGTGTGGGGAAAAGACAAAGGGCAAGAGTGAAAGGAGCAACTCTTATCCGCGTGATGTGATCTGCCTCAAGCGATTGCCCATCTGAACGGACTACATCGCGGCAAGGGGGTTTATGAGATCGCAAAGTTTGACGAGGGGTACGAGGCCGACCGACTGACGATGCTGCTAAAAGTTCAGCCTCGAGGATGCAAGAGCCACAGAACGGTACCGACACTATTGGATGGAGGAGCTTCACATAGCTTTGTAAGCAATGAGATGATTCACAAGCAAGGTTTGCAGACCAAACCAGGGGTGTTTGAAGGAAGAACTGTCGCTAGGAGATTGCAAATACGGAGACTCCGAGAACCACTATGACTACAGGTGGTAGGTCTTCGGGATGTAAAGGTCTGGAGGTCCTATCCAATGGGTGATCACAAAGTCATTCTCGGACGAGAACTCCTGCATCGGCGCAATCCGTAGGTCGACTGGAACAGCGGCGACGTCCACATGGAGATCGACGGGGCCAAACAAAAACTTCCACGTGTGGGACGGAAGACGACTACAGAGATGGAAGCAACAGAGGAAGGTGGGGTAGCCAAAAGGTGATGACCCGTACAGCCCATACTGCTCAACATGGCCTAACATTGTATGCAATGAGGAGCTTGTATGTGACTCGTACATCTCAAGCCAATGGAAGAAGCATAAGTGGCAGCAGCTGACTCATCGGGCTTATCAGCCTCATTGGCATCAACAAAGTTCATCATGATACACGAAGAGTTTGCACCACTCATGGAAGAGTTTGCAAACGTCTTCCGCGACGAACTCCCGAGAACCCTAACTCCTGAATGAGACATCGGCCATCACATCAAACTAAAGCCGAGCATCAGATCCACAGTTTCAGGGGCCTATCGTATGAGCAATCACAAACTGGCCGAGTTGAAGAAGCAACTCGATGAGATGCTTGGTCAGTGGTTCATCCGCCCATCCACGTCACCATACGCCTCAACGGTACTGTTCGTGAAAAAACAAAACTGGTGAAATGCGAATGTGCATGGACTACCAGGCGTTGAATGATGCTACCATCAAGAATCGCTATCCTCTTCTCCGAGCTGATGAGCGTTTTGACTAACTCTGAGGGGCCCAAATTTGTAGCAAAATTGACTTGTGAAGCGGTTCTTACTAGATACGCATGGCAGACGCCAACATGCAAAAGACGGTATTCGGAAATCGCTAAGGGCATTTCGAGTTCATAGTAATGCCTTTCAGACTTACAAATTCCCAAGCGACGTTCATGGCAGTAATGAGCAACATCTTCTGTCCATACGTGGACGACTTTGTTGTGGTGTGACTCGACGACATTTTGGTGTGTAGTCACACCCCAGTGCAGCACGATGGACATCTTTGAAAAGTTATCAAAGATTTGCAAAGAGAGATTTAGTTTTCAAAAACTCTCAAAGTGCGACTTTGGTCACCGTTCAATCGAGTTTTTGGGTCATGTCATCATTGGTGGAAGGATTACCATTGATCCGAAAAAGTGGCAACAGTCGCTGGCTGGCCGACGCTGACCAACGCTCGAGACGTTCAAGTTTTCCTGAGCTTATGCAAGTTCTACCGGTGTTTTGTACGGGACTACGCACGAGTGTCAGCGCCTCTTTCCGACCTCACTCAAAAAGAAAATGAGAGACGGTGGGGCGACAACGAAAAAGAAGAATTCACCGCTTTGCGGAACGCTCTCACCTCGGTGCCAGCCTTACGATTAGCCGATTCAACAATCAACTATGTCATGGCTATAGACGCGTCAGACCGGGATATCGGCACAATCCTCATGCAAGACCATGGTAATGGTGAGCAACCAGTTGCATACATGTCCCAAAGAATGCAAGGACCGGATGCATTTAAGAAATGCCCTTGAGTGCCGCCAATGCATCGTGCACACCGACCACCATGCCTTGACAAAACCTAAGACAAAGCCGAACCTCAGTCGACGTCAAACCCGATGGATGGAGTTCCTTAAATCCAGGTACGACGACGATATTGAGTACCGGCCAGGCAAAATCAACCTGGCGGATGCGCTCAGCCACCGACCAGATTTAATGGATGAGGTGGCGACGTTACCGCGATAACAAGACTCGTATCTTGAGCCGCTATTCACACGAGGCTACGACCAGCATGGCGGATACGACAAGGCGGAATTCTGGTACGGCGCACCCTATTGGCGTTGACTATTCAATCGCCCAGTGGTCGTTCCCTTGAACGACGAACTTCGCCATATGCTGTTTGAAGAATTCTATGACACAGGTCCACATGGACACATCGAAAAGGAAAAAATGCTAAAGAAGTTGGCGATGAACAATTGGAGGGACAAGATGCAATGGGACGTGGCCAACTTCTACAAGTCGTGCGACACATGTCAATGACAAAAATCTAGCGGCGCACAGCCACTCGGACTCCTACAACCGCTCCATATCCCCACGGAACCGTGGACTAACATCTCCATGGACTCTGTCATGGGACTAACAGTCACACTCGAGGGATATGACGCAATCCTTGTGGTAGTTGACAGGTTTTACAAGATGTCCCCTTCCATCCCAAAAACAACCACTATCATTGCCGAGGGAACATCATGACTATTCTCGCCCATCTAAACAACATCATGCGGCTATAAGGGGCACTGAGAAACGTCATGAGCAACAGAGACGGTCAATTCACCAGTTGTTTTTGGATGATGACTCGCTACGACAACAAGATTTGAATTTCAATGACGTTTCATCCTCAAACTGATGGTCAAACCGAGCGAACAAATGAGACACTCAAACAGCTGCTCCAAACGCTTTGCAATTCTCATGGGACGGATTGGGTACAAAAACTCCCGACCGCCAAAATTGCATATAATTCGGAAGTTTCCACCGTAATGGGTAAAACTGCGTTTGAAGTGGTGTATGGAAAACTTCCCGCCACACCGGCCAAACTACACAGTCAAAACAACATTCCCACAGTTGACGTCCAATGTCGAGACTTCTCCGCCATTTGGAAGGAAACACGGCAAATCCTTGTGAAGACACAAGTAGTGATGAAACGAGCAGCGGACGACATGTCCGCCAATGGCGATAGAGTCCTTCTCAGCTCAGCCAACATCAAACTCCGTGGAGATGACTATTCAAAGCTCAAACCCCGATGGTTGGGACCGTTTGAGATCAAGGGCATGCAAAACCTCGTGGTTGTGCGATTCGAACTCCCCAACTTTCTTCAAGTTCATCTAGTGTTCCATATCACTAGACTCAAGCATTACCGAGACCCCGGAGAAAACTTCCCCGGCAGGGATGTCCCTCCCCCTACTCCCATTCAAGTAGATGAGGATACCGAGTACGTCATTGAGGACACCCTTGGCCATCGATGACGAGGCAAAATGATAGAATATCTTGTCAAGTGGCAAGGCTACGACGCCGCACATAAAGCTAAGAACCCTACGACAACCTCTGAGACGTCAATCACCTCATTCACGGCTGTTACCGCCGTCACCGAGCCACATATGTATTTGCGCTGGGATGTCACGGCTAAAAGGGAGGAAAGTGTTACATACAAGATGTACACGAGTCCCTACTCTTTCCAAGTGGATGTTTGTGTTATTACACAAGTAGCCCACTGCGTCGCGGGACCCCGATATTGACTCTGAAGGTCGAGGACAATCCGGCCAACTGCCCTCGCCTCCAATAAATCTTCTTGAACCTTCAATCAACTACGACCACTCTAGCAAGTCTACAATAGAAGTGTCACGACCATTTGGTCAACTTCTCGATGCACCGAGATGAACCCGGATACATAAAGATGAATCTCGCATCTTCACCATCGATTCTCGAAGCCCCCAATTTCTTGGTGGACCTTCTCAAATTTGACCACTCACGACGTGACTCCGCAAGTGTTGCTCGACAATCGACCCAATGACCTTGACTATATCTCATTCGTTTCTCGATACCTGTATGTGTATTTGGTCATTTCGACACTTCTTATGGAAGTACACTTACCACCAATTATAAATTCCTCAAGTGTCCCAAATTGTATGTCAACTTCTATCTGTTCACAATCTACGATCCATTTGGCATAACAACAAGGGCCTGTTGGACTAAGTTTCTGGGGTAAATGTTATCAAGAACCTCTTTTTATGAAACGGATTAAAATCTACACCTACAAAGAGAGAAATCAAAAGCTTGGACAAAACAAATGTATTGGCGTGAAGTTGAAGGGGCATATGGAAATCTGCATCATAAAAGCGTGGCTTCTGGTGACCTACTTTTGGAAACCGTGGCTTCTTCTGACCTGGCTTTGGATGCTGTGGATGATAGTTTTCTTGATGCGGATCACTTGGCAGATAGTTTGCAAAAGTGAGAGAAGTGTGGCAGATAGTAACTTTGCCGTTGTTTCCATGGTTGTATCGATGTCGCACGTGACTCTGCAATCAGGATGGAACCGGTTCAAATCAGCGGGAGCTGACTGGCATGTCCTCGGTTGTTGCGGCAGTACCCTCCCAAAATTGACGGGAATCAGTCTTGATTTTCTGGACACCGAACCAACTTCTTTACGCATGAAGCGAGAAATCAAACCATTTCCCACTTGTTTGAATGCATCAAAGAATGTGGATGTCAAAGACGATAGACTGAATCCGTTTTTTAATCTGCTTTCAAATGAACACCTTCATAGTGGGCATTCACTTTGATTCTTTATTTTGCAGCAGCTTAGACATTTCCCAGATGGTGGGAGCCCTACGTAGGAAAAATGAGCGATAAAATCACGATAAATCAGCGGGAGAGCGTTGACTTCTCTATTCATTCTACACAAGCTTCTTGGTGCAATCGCAAGCACTTGCAAGCGCTCGCAAGCCCATTCTTCCTGCCGCCTCCTGCAAACCAAACTGGCGGGAAGATAGAATCAGGAGAAAAATAAGAGCGCCTGTTCATCCTCCCAATGGAAATGCCCGTAACAATGACGTCCACTATAAGATTCAGTCTAAACAATGTTTTCAGAAATCTAGTGCAAAATGTATGATCACACCTGCATTCCTTCTTAATCTCCATCACTCACTGTTTTCCATTCATTCATCATCCACGCTGCGCAATAGGAATAAAGGCATCTTTCAATCGTCGTCCTCTGGAAGAATCAGGAAGAGTTTCCATCAACTTCAAAGAGGAAGCTTGAAGGAGTCCAACGTAGTGAACACACTCTTTCCTTTTGATTTTGATTTTATGGTTTCATCTATTTCATGCTAGATAAGTGATTCTTGGGTTACATAGTAATTTTACTACAATCACATTTCTTGCAAAAATCTTCGGTGTTTTCTGAAAGTTTTCAAACGATGGCCTGTTCTGCGAACAGACCACTGAGACATCAAGGCCCGTGATCCCGGTGTGTAAAAGGATGTAGTAGGTACAATGTCGTGGGAAAAGGTGGTACAAGAATAGAATATTAGTTGTTTTGGTTATGGAAAGCTTTGATTAAGTTATGGCATTCATAACTTTGTGAACGTATGCATGAAATTGTTATAGATCACCACGTAAGGATTTGTACTTGTTTTGGATTGTATAGTAACTTAAATTCAATCATCGTTTTGTTCATAGTGCATGCATTAATGCATAAAAGCAAAAGATGTTAGGAGATACAATGAGGTCAGAACTAGGGGAAACATGTTGATGACATGGAAGGGAATCTTTCATTGAACAAGAATACTCTTGGTGTATCATATTGCATGCATGAATTTATACTATGTTACATTTTTTATGTAGTGGGAACGCCAGTTTGGCCCTCCCACCTTGCGATAGCGAGTGTTTGGCTCGCAACCACCCCTCGTTATTGCAAGGGTTGGCTGTTGGCCAGCCACCTGCAAGGCTGGCCGGTGGCCGGCGGTCGGTCAAGTGATTGGCCTGCAACCTGCCGGTGAGCCACTAGCTGCCCATTGAGCTGTTGGCTTGATCAGCGGCCAGTAGGTCGCGAGGCATTGAAGGTCGAGGTGTGTGGCCTCGTGCCCTCGCCCTGACTTTCCCTCCTTGCTTGTGAGAGCAAGGAAGGACAAGAGATAGAGCGAGATCGAGAAACACACAAGAGATGTTGGCGCATGATTGCGGATCGTACCATTTACAGAAAGATTTTGCACCGGCGCACAAGACACAAAACTTGAGTTTGCTTAGGACGGACTGCAAGTTTCCAAACCAGAAAACTCGTGCAAACTCACATGTTTGAGGTAACAACCCCTCGTTGGGGACCCAAAATGAGGGGGCAAGGTAAAACAAAAATGGGCTTCTGGAGACCTCACATATTATAGTCTACCTACCTGGGTTGCTGCTAACGATGGCCCCCAAGAGTGGCACCTAAGGGAAAGCTCCTCTGGCGAGCTCTGGATGCCATTCTCTGAATTTTGACAACGACCCCAGTACATGAATTGAGGCTGACATGTTATCGTGGTTTTCTAAGTAGGAAGACCCTCACAACCAAGTGTGTGACACTTCTGGCGGCTTCTTAGCCTGTTAAACGCGACGAGTAGCTGCAGTATTAGCAGAAACGTTACAAGGGGGTACAGGCTTAAAACTCAATCATTGAAAGCGGCGTAAAGTACATTGGAAAGCTCTTGAGGAGCTCTTTCGATTTTATTCAACTTCTCTAAACTTCTTCTTTTTCCCTGAGGACTACATATATCTTTATGGGATGGATGGGGAGTTTCCACACCCAAAAACACTAATCATCTCGCTTTTTCAAGATTCACTATCCCCTCCTTCAACAAAAAACTAGGGCAATGCCTTTCCCCAAGATGTGGGCTTCTCACGTGATGAGAGGAAAAGAAAATGAGGAAATAGACGCTTGGGAAAATTTTGGAGGCCTCCCCATTGCCGTGGGGTACGTGGGAGACGTCCCTAATGAGGCAGAAGACGTGCCAAGAGGATTCAAGAGGAGGCCAAGGAAGACTTGAAGAAAGAAAAGAAGACAAGAGGAGTGAGGGAGGAGTATGTGAGAATGTAAACTCTAGGTTAGAGTTGGCCCCCATACACCCCCCTCTTCACCTATTGAGTGGTGCTCAAATTCTTGTCGTCTCTTTGATTTTTTCTAGGTTTTTTTTCCCCCCTAAGTTTTCTATCTTGCCTAATGCCGTGGTTCACATCTTAGGGTATTAACTTGAATCCATGTGATTGTGCCGCTTGTGGCAGTGTACATTAATAGCGTTTTTCTATCACGTGATTATGCTGTCCATGGCGGCCTAGAAAAAATAAAAATGAATTTCATCATTACCTCACCGATTGTGAGAGCAAGGAGACTTGGGAGGTGATACCTCCCCAAGGATGCGGGGTGACCCTCACAACGTTCTTCATGTGTTGGTTACATAGATGATGGAATGACGATTGTTGGGCTGTCCAAGACCAGCAAGGACAAGGTGGTGATGGCCTCATCACACGTCATCAGCGGACTCCAAATCTTGGGAGTCGTGGCTGCAAGCACAGTTGTCAAACCAAAAACTGCTTGACGAGCACAATGACATGCACATGGTTGTCACCCACACGATGAAGGACGCGCTCGAGGAGGACCACGTGAGCGTGGACCCCGGCAAAGAGCACAATGTCGATGATGGTGAAGGCGATGAGGATTGTGATCATCGCCATCATTGTGTGGCAAACTCAAGCCAATCCCTCGAGAGGGGTAAGATGCTCGCCGGATCGCCCGAAGCCGCTCATAGCAGCAAGGTTGCCGACAGGAGTGAAGGGGCTCACAGCATTCACGCATGAATGCTCACAAGTATGAGCAAGAAAATGTCGTCGCAAAGGCAATTCACAACGACTGTCAAAAGGCTTGTTGAGTTGGATGCTGAGGCGATGGGGCGGCTCAAGATTAGCACCGATGGTGCAGGTACGACACCACCCGGAGGAGTGGGGGTGTACCCTCCTTTCTAGGATGTGGCTATGATGGGACAGACCCACATCCACCTGAGTGTCGTCGTTGATGATAGCTTCATTCAAAAGTTGGGAATCCTTGGAGGCATGTATACAATTGTACCCTTATATAGTGGGTAAAGTTACATGGAGAGCACGAGGCCCTTGAGGCTATTGTTGACACTCTCACGACATCAGAACTGAACTTCTCATTCGCCAACCTACTTGTCCATGTCTGGTAGAGTATCATGGATCTCGACCGTAATTGCCAAATGCAACGTGTGGCTGCTCATGAGGCAACCCATTGTTGCAACGATCTCAACAAGGCATTGTAGAGAATGACCCAAGTGTAGATGCATTAGCGATCACAACGGGCCACAACTACTGATGTCACTGTGAGTGGTAACTAGGAATTACCTACCTCCATGAAATGTGGGCTTGTCATGAATACGTCCTTCCTCCATAGTGTGGAGATATTTCTTAAGGAGGAGAAGCTCATTGATTGGATAAATCACATGTAGAACGTTCTACGTGTCCACAAGGATGCACTCAGTCAGTGGGACAACCTTGCTATGATGCAGATTGAAGACAAGCTCTTCAAGTACCTCGTGAAGGAGTGGGGTGCACAGTAACCTCACCTCAAGTGGAAGTCCATGCCATGGGAGGATTCTTGTGTTATGAAGTGTAAGAAGTGCATCCAACACAAGGTGTAGTGCACCTTCCACAAGATCAAGGAATTTTGGCCTCTCGGTACCTCACTCAAGGTCTCCTTGAGCGAGTCCACTGCACTTTTTGAGGAAGCCTAAAACTTCTCCGAGGACAATGGAATACAGACCTTCAAGTACCCTGATTGTTAACTACTATACTTGTGTGATGGTCCTGTTAGCAAGAAGTTGAAGGACAAGACCACCACAATCGTAACAAGCTATGCTCAGACAAGTTGGAGGGCATTACGCAACTACATGAGCAAAGTGTATTTGGCGAACTCGAAACACTACTCAGATGCATGGCCAAACACGCATGCACAGCAAGGCTGCGACATACGCATGGATTCTGTTGGTGATGGGAAAAACAGTCGGGCAACGAGACGGGGTTAAGGGCAAGCAGCCGATAAACCCTCTAGTCAAGAAGGCTGGTGGGCACAAGTCCCCTAACCACAAGCACAACAGCGATAATGACAAGCTAAAGATGGTGCGTGAGCGTCACAATGCAAACTTCCACGTGAGACTCTGCCACATTGCATGGAGCCTGGCTAATTCAAGGCTCAGTACCGTTAGGCTGGTAGTGGTGGGCACGAGGCCATGATGTTGGCCGTAGCATTAGCACCTCGTGAGGATGGTGTGATAGGAGGCCACAAAGAGGGTTGTGGATACGGCCGCGGTCACGGCAATGGGCCCGGCCATGGAAATCGAAAGGGTCGTGGTGCTGGTATTCCCTACCCTTGAGTGAAGTTAGTGGAGGCCACTCAGGGTTGAAATTGTGGGCTCATGTTTTTAGATCAAGATTCCTAATAACTTGAGTTTGATGAGTTCAAGTTTCTCAGTTGTTTTCTCCCCTCTTGTTGAACATCATTCGACACTTGCAGATTGAAATTACCCACTAAACCTTACATCTATAGACAAGGTGCATGATCAAACATACTTAGTGGTGGTGACACTAACCACTGTGCGAGAGTTATATGATGTAGTGATTAAATCAAACACTCTGAAAGCACTGACATCAATCACGTTCATGGTACCTTTGGTCAACAATTTTGATCTCGTCAAATTGAAAGGATAGAAGGTGCTAGCTGAATCCACACTTTTCCACAAGATATAGACTTGGTTGGGTGAATCACGGGAGTTTTGGCACCCACCGTACAGATTACGTGTTTATCACCAACTCAGCTTGCCATCGTCACGCCTGTTCACTCGGAAGAGTGGAGGCAACATAACGATGTGGTTCAAAGGACACCTAGCTGGTGGTCCCGTGAGCGTATTGGCTCACACTAGAGGGGATGACTCCTTTGTTAGCCTTGGCTTCACCCAAAAAGTGAGCCTAAAGTACGAGCCATCAATCGTCGGTAACAACCGTGCCGTACCCGTGATCAGTATCTATAAAGCTAGGAAATGCATTCAAGGGTACACACAAAGCGTCACACTGAAGGTTCTCAACCTTCTTGACCTGTTCAACATGATGCTAGGCGATCCCTAGCCGTGCAAATATAAGGCATCGATGTGCTTTGAATCAAAGATTTTTATCCTTTGAAAGGGAAAAGATCATTTGATGTGGATTCCACGTACAGAATGGGCAGACCATACTAGAATTCCATGCAAGCTTGTCTGTGATGCAGGTCAAGAGACGTATTCAAGAAGATTTTTGATACTTCTTGGCTCAGCTGCAGCAATTCAAAGATGACGTAATAGAAGACACACCTCAAGAGATGAAATCTCTATTGGCGGATTTCTGGCATGTATTCCAAGACCTACCAGCTTGGCTTCTACAAGAACGGCACAAGGGCCACACGATTCTGTTACAACTAGAGGTGAATCATCCGTTGCGATCCATGTATTACCTTAGTCTAGTAGAAAGGCAAGAGACCAAATGCCAAATCAAAGAGAACCTCGCAAAAGGGTGGATTCAGCCAAGTTGCTCATTGTACAATAGATCGACCCTGTTTATGAGCAAGAAGGACGGTGGTCTACAAAAGTATGTGGAATACTGGACGTTGAACAAGCTGACAGTGAAAAATCAATTCCCTTGATCTCGGATTGAGGACTTGTTCAAACAACTTTTTGTCCTTGGATTCATCTCAAGGATACCATCAAATCCATATCACGGAAGATGGTGTACCCAAATAACATTTCAAATGCACATGGGACACTATCAGTTTTGGCTTTTGTGCTTGGGGCTAAAGAACACCCCAGCAACCTTCCAAGGAGAAATGAACTGAACATTCACCAAGCAACTTGATCAATTCATCTTAACTTACCTTGATGATATCTTTCATTTCTCCAAATCAATGGAAGAGAACATAGAACATTTGTACAAAGTCCTTGCAATCATTCGAGAACAAAAACTCTATGTGAAAGTGAGCAAGTAAAAGTTTGTACACATGAGCCGGAATACCTTGGACACAAGTGGGCAAGGACGGTATCCGTGTCAACCCACAAAAGATCCAAGCCGTGGTGGATTGGCCACGCCTAGAAAACATTGGAAAGATCAAGTTATTCCTCGGCCTTGGAAATAAATTTTGACGTTTTATGCAAGGGTATTTGACCCTGGATGCAAGGCTAACCAGGCTCATGCAAAGAGATTTGCATTGGGAATGGACATGTAACTGAAAGAGCCCTTTTTTCAAAGTCAAAGAGCTTCTATCCACAGCGTTTGTCCTCACTATTCTGGACCCATTATAATTGAGGAAGGTGCTATGCAATGCGTAGGTGGTAGGACTTGGAGGTGTCCTCATAACAAATTTTTACCCAGTTGGATATGAGAGCTGGACGATCATCCTTGTGGAGACACAGTATTTCAATGGAGATCAAGAGCTCCTTGTGGTGGTACACACTTTCAAAATGTGACATTACTATCTCGAGGGTACTGAGGGAAGTGTGACAGTCGTGACCAACCACAACCCAGTGGTATTTTTCCAAATACAATCAAACCCGTCAAGAAGACAAGCGTATTGGAATGAAGACAAGAGCCAAATCTTGTTCATGTAGGAATATTGGCCGAGAGGCATAAGCATAGCCGATCCACTAAACCGAGAGCCTGTGAAAACTATAGCAACCACCGTGGTCAGTGGGTGTTTATGGCTACTATGACAGCCACAATGCAAACATTATGATAGCCACAATGCAAACACCAGACCCCCCTGTACCCTTGCAACAAACACCTCAAGAGATTATCCACTACAACAGCTTTGTGAATAGGATCCAAATGAGATACTATGTGGATTCTTGGTTTCAAGAATCTCAGAACATGGAGGAGTACGGATTGGTGTACGCCATAGGAATCTTCTGGCATATAGAACAATGCTGGACTCGGGAGACCTTCAAGAGAAGATTATCTCACAATTCCACAACCCACAGGTGGCAAGTCATGTGGGACCTTGAAATACCAGACCGGCTATCTCGAACCACTATTGGTGGCCAAGATGGAGTGTCGATGTCCATAAGTATTACATGACATGTGACCCATGTCCTCTGATCAAGGCTAGTAACAAATATTCCGATGGCCTCCTCCACCAACGTCCCATCCCAAGGACTCCATAAGGAGTTCATCATTATGGACTTTCCTACTGGAATTTTGGACATGCCTTTTGGCCACAATGTAACACCATTGGTTTTGGATCTTCCAGGAAAATGACACACTTCATTTCTACAACCACTAATGTGAACGCAAAGGGAACCACTCATTTCTTTTGCAAGGGTGTTATGAAGTACCACAATTTGCCATTGCGCATCATCTCCAATGAAGAGAGAAATTTCACTGGCAGTTTTTGGCGAAAGATGTACGATTGCTTTGGCAATGAGTCACAAATGTCGACATTGTTTCACCCTAAAGATGACAAACAAAATGGAGAAAAAAATCGTACTCTGGAGCAGATGCTCTAAATTTACGTGGACCTTGCCATGAATGATTGGGATGAATTCTTCACACTAGTAGAATTTTGGATGAACAACTCGGTGAAAGAGTCTACACGGTTCACATAGTTCTTGCTGAACTGTGATTGGCATCTCGTGGTGCTCTCCTCATTGGTGAAGAGTGGGAGTATAGGCAATAGGTTCGTTTTGTTCAAGCCTTTGCCGAGCGCATAGACTCCTTGTTACAAGAGGCAAAGGGTCACCTTCACGCTGCTTGGAAACAAAAAAGGCATATGCCGACAGAAGTCATTGTGAGGTCTTGTTTGACATTGGCAACAAGGTGCTGCTTAGCACAAAGAACCTTTGGCTGAAAGTACAAGGGACACAAAAACTTCTACTGAAGTGGATTGGGCTGTTTTCCATTATTACAAGCATGTTCCACTTGCATACCGATTGCTGCTTCCGCCGAGTATGAAGATACATGGTGTGTTTCATTTGAATGTGCTGATTCAATACACGATAGAGGGAATCGTTCAGGCACCACTGGTAGTCCTTGTTATCGACAGCCAATAAGAGGTCCATTGCCTCAAACAACACCAAGAGCGTACACTCCAAACGCGGGTTGTTAGGGAATACCTCTTTCATTGGGCCACTTGTGGACCTCAACATAACTCATGTGAGCTTGAATCTCGGTTGTCCATGGGGGTGGTCTATGAGTACCAAAGTGAGCTGGCAGCTAGCACAAATCGACACGTGGAAGGAGGCACCACCTGAACGTGGCAATAGTAAACAAAACTATTTCTCGGCGGTGTTCATGCATATCGACATAGGAGATTGGGGAAATCCAACATGGTTGTCTTAGGAATGCTCCAGCGTGGCTGCTAGCCGTGTATACCAAAAACCTGCAACTTTGGTCTAAGTGCCATGCATGTGTTCATGTTTGGCTGGTGATTGAAAACTTGAATCCTCTTTCACAATGTTGACGACTCAATACATGGCACTCTCACTTGCTGGTCATGAACAGGGACGGTTCATAAAAAGTGTGGAGGAATGTAGCAGGAGGGCCGGTTTGGCCCTCCCACTTTGCGATAGCAAGGGGTGGCTCACAGCCAGTAGCCGGGTTGGCCGGTGGCCAGCCACCCGTTGGCTACTGGCTGGCCACCCGCCGGCGAGCCACCAGCCACCGATGGAGCTAGTGGATTAGTGGCCAAGAGCCCATGGGGTCTAGAGGGTTGAGACCTGTGGCCCTATACCCTCGCTCTTGCTTGCCCTCCTCGCCGTAGAGAGCAAGCGATGACGAGGGATAGAGGGAGAGTGAGAGCAAGCAACACACAAGAAATGTCGGCGCAAAGTCATCGATCGTACCTCGCACGCGACGATTTCACGCCAGCATGTCGAAAGCAAAATTTCGATTTTGTTTAGGATAGACTGTGAGTTTCTAAAGCAGAAAACTTGAACAAAATCACAAGTTTGATGTAAGAACCCCCTCGTTTGGGACCCAAAACAAGAGGGCAAGGTAAAATCAAAATGGGCTCCCATAGACTTGAAACATTCATGTCTCCCTGCAGGGGTCACAAATGACAACTTCCCCCAAGAGTGATGCGGAGGGGAAAATCCCTTGAGTGAGCTCCGGACACCATTTTGTGAACTGCGACGACAACCTGAGTGTAGTAGCTAGAAAGTTGACACATTTTATCTTGCTTTACATTTTTTCACATTTGTGCATGTGCCCGTCACAAAGTTGAAAATCGAGGTACGAATACATGGCATATTTTATGTGTATAGATGTATGTTGATTATCATTGGCCGACATAGTAACCTTGTTGCAATGTATTTGTCTTGGAAAAATAGTAACCTTATTACAATCACTTTTTTGGGTTACATGGAAACGTTTTAGCAATCAATTTTTGGATTACATGGTATAAAATTTATCACTCCTATTTAAAGAAAAAAAACTGGCTCGTTCCGGGCATAGAGAAACAACACAGGAAAGGATGTCATCCCGGTAAGTGAATGAAAACTGGACGTATAAAGAGGTAATATTAAGAGAAAATTGTTGACTATTTGGAAGGGATTTTCATCAAAGAAACCCACTTTGAGTGTATCATACTGTGTGTATGAAATGTTTTTTTTGGACATATGATAACTTATTTCTCCATGAAGTTGAAAATTGAGGTAAACTATTGTGTATTACAATTTTGATCAATGTACCCTGTAGATATGTACATGCCTACTATGCCCAGATGCATACAATGCAAGTATACGAATGTTTGTAGATGGTTAATGTGCCCAACATTCTTACGATGCTGAAATTCATCTGATGTTTACTATGCCCGTATAACACTGTACAAATGTATGACTGCAGTGGAAATATGCATATTACGTAGCCATATAAGTCGACATGTTATATGCTTAACATATCAAATATGCTTCTTATGCCAATATTCACGTTATGTCTATTATGGCTACAGTAAAACATATAGATACATGGTTTTTGTGCTGAAATGAAGATGACTGTTGTTATGTCTACATTGTTATGTATACATGTAGAACATGTAGATGTCTACATCTCTATTGTGCTTTTTATGTAGGAAGTACATTAACAAGTTTTTCATTTCTATGTTACGATAGATACTTTTACTCGGAAGGTATTTGCGTAGTTGGCCATTTCTACTTTCACTTTTTGTTATAGGTCCATATGCTTGCATGGTTTCATAGTTATGGCTCTTACATGTGGCTAAGTCATATGTCATGACTTCGGCATGAAGCAACCAACATGGGTTATCGGGTGGATGCTTCTAAGCATCACATTGACAAAAAACAAGCAGCAAAAGTCAGTGTTTACCTCCTTACCTTGCTTACCTATTAGGGATGAAGTTTGGTTTGTGTCAAATGTGTGTGACGAATAAATTAAAATGTGATGCATCTTGGGTCTTCAGTTCTCTCTGTTGCATTATGGCAAACTTCATTCATCATGTTGGGGTCTTCAAAAGATGAACTCAGGTTGGTGTGGTATGCAATGATGTGCAAGTAGAGTGAATGAGGAATGCCTATCAAAAGACAAGCTCACTATACTCAACGTAATCAAAGACCATGACACAGAACTTGTACCACAGTGTATCACAATATGCCTAGACAACAAAAGATGTTAACGACCATGCATTGCATCTAGTGAGGAATGAATGGATACCCACTCAAACTACGACGTGGTTGGTTGTTCAAAGGTTCACCCTTCCGGAACCAGGGGGTGGCTATGGCCAGTCAGGATTCCCAATGTACCCCAACACCACATGCTGTAGACTCTAGACGTGTCACTGGAACAAGACAATACACATTGCTATGGTTTTCGCAAAGGTGGGTCACATGTGGAATGCATGTGTGCATGGAATGACTTGCAAAAGAAACTTCGGGTCTTCAAACCTGAAAACTGCATGTTGTCAAAAGTTGTTGATCTGGTCAGCACTGTCAAAAGATGAACTTGGGCTAGTGTTGTATGCAATGATGTGCAAGTGGGGGTCAATGAGGAATGCTCACTTTATTCAACATAATCAGACGCCATGATGCAACACATGTCCCACCACATATCGCATATGCCTAGACAATGAAAGGCATCAATGGCCATTTGTGGGTGAACATTGTACTGTAACAAGTGAGGAATGAATAGACACCCACTCAAACCATGTCGGTGATTTCATGGATTGCGGACCTGAAGAAGACATAAACCAAACACGGACTAAGTAATGAATATGAATGTTACCTGGATTATCATTCATATATACAAGTTTATTCAAGACTTACCCTTTCCCAGAATTCAATTTTCCATCCTTGTAATACATGGCATTGATGGCCACAACTTCGTCTTTGTTCATGAACTGTAGTATCTCAGGTATCATTTGCACCCAGGCTTGTCCCACAAAATCCTAGTCATCAGCATACATTATGAAGTCTTGTTTTGTTCCTACAGATTCTTTTGAAGCATCAACAATGCAAATGGCTAATCCAAGCTACAAGGCATCATTAAAAGATACTATGTCAGTAAAAATAATGAAAACCACTCTCTGAAACTGGAATACATGCCCTTTTTACATACTGGTGACCAACTTGGTGGTATGAAGTGCAGCAGGGATGTGCATGTGATGCTGTTGTTGAACAGAGCCTATAGAACTAGGTCCACCTCGTCGTCCACAGGGTGGAAATAAGTGGCATACGATTTGCCCATTGTCCATACTAGAGTGCAGCCTTGATCAAGTGTTAAGCACCTGCATGTAGTGCTAAAGGTTAGTAGAGTGAAGTCTTGGCCATGATTTGAATCACGCATGCTGATGTATGTCCACACGGGTCTCTTGTTGTTGGTGTCACCATGTCATAGATTTCATAGAAGGACCACCTCTTCCAACTGTCAACAAAAGATTCCACAAGCTCTTTTTTGGTCTTGTCACATAGATCCCCTGGATGTTTAGTGAGGCTTTGATATCAACAACATTATAGGAGCGATCCGTGTGGTGGGTGAGACGTGCGCTTTGGCAAGCGTAACTTGGGCTACGCTTGGCCGAATTGCACGTGCTTTGGTGTGTTGGAGAGCTCATGACTAGCCCTGTAATTTTTTTGATCATGTTCACATAAAGAAACTAACACAAACTGACGTTATTCCCTTTGAAAAGTGACTGTCTCCAAACTTGTGCTCACATAGCGTGAGACGAGGAAAACGCTCACGCTCAGTCTCAGATTCGTCCAAAATAGAAGACGTGAACCACTAGAGTTGGATCAGACCAACAGTCAGGACAGCACCAAATGGATTTCCCAAAAAAGGGTTATGGGCCCACTTGGTGCCGATTGTCTCCAACGTTCACATATTCTGCAGTGCACATGATCATCATCCTGGACGTTGCTGTGAAGTTCTGAGAACCCATCGGAGTAGAAATTGTGCAAATGGCACAGAAGGAGACATAGCCCGTTCAGAAGTATGCGGGCAGCCCAGGCTTTGGGCTATGGAGGTGGTAGTTTGAGCTGCACCTTGCGCATAAGGGGCTGCTCAACGTCATGCTGGAAAAGGAGGTGCTTGTAGATGCGAATGCTGCGGACGCGGAGAATTTGGCCTTAAAAAAAAAAGAACACATAGGTGCTCATGCTCTTGGTGTCCGGGACAGCCAAGTTGCAGTTGGGCTACTTCCAAGGCTCCAAGCTGGCAGCCGAAGCTTGGTAAAAACTCTATGCCATCCACCAATCCAAGTTTCTCGCGAACAAAATCTTCGCGATGAAGCGGCTCCTCACGGTGAGAATCGAGGAGGGAGATGATGTCATCTCTGTCATGCGGCAGATCGAGTCCCTTGCCTCACAATGCAACTACGTGGGGTGGAAGATTGACTCACAACTGCAAGCGAAGGCCCTCCGCATGGTCCTACCTCACAGTTGAGGACCACTCATCACCGTCCTTGGAGGATGGTCAAAGGACAAGCTCACCTATGGCTTGGTCGCAGAGTACATCCACAATGAGGCGTTGCGTCGGAGCTGCGGGGAGTCCTTGTCTTCCTCATCTGCTCTCCTCACCAAAAAAAATGGCGGTGGAAGTGGGGGCAAAGGAAGCAGCAAAAAGGGCAGCGGCAAGAAGGGTGCCAAGAAAGGTACGTGATGCAAACGCGGCAAAGAGGGCCATTGGGCCCGTGAGTGTCCAGGGGAGGCAAAGGCCAGCGGCAAAAAAAACCAATGGCCGTTTGCTCCTCAACAAAAACAAGAATCACTTTCTTAAAATGGCCAATAGGCAGTGCCTGAATTCCGGGGCCGTGGAGCACACCTAGGTTGAGAAGGTGGGATTCGTCACCCATGAGAAGTCCTCCAAGGTGATGGATTCCAAATGAAAATCTCGAGCCGGCGGCCGGCTAAGGCGATGCGGAGGTGGAAGTCGTGGTGGAAGGTAGAAGAAGCTGTGCATAATCCGTGATGTGCAGCATGTCCCTGGCCTGGCTGACATCTTGAGTGTCAGTCGCTTGACTGATAAGGGGTATGAGGTGCTCTTCCACCGGCGCAGTGGTGCAAAATGACGGTGTCATCATGGTCGTCCTGGACTCGAAGCGCAAGGGTGGTCTCTACATCGTGGAAAACAAGGTGATCACCACGACATTGGACGTAACAGACTCGAAGGAGCGCGTTGTCAACATGGCCAAGGGAGGAAGTGCTGATGTGGAGCTCTGGCACCAACAGTTGGGGCACTCGGCGCCCGCAACCGTTAAGGAGATGGCAAAGCGTGACATGTTTCCCAGCCTCGTCATCGAATCGTACAACAGACGCGGCAGCATATGCAACATCACACAAAAAGTGCGAGCCTTGCGTTTGGGACAAGGTGCGGCGCAAGCCGTTCAACAAGAATGCGGCTCGTTCAAAGGACTTGCTAGAGGTCATGCAAAGCGACGTGTGTGGACCATTCAAAACACCATCAAACAGCGGCCTGAGATACTTTGTCACCTTCATCGATGAATGAAGTACAAAACACTATGTGTACTTCATGAAGCGGAAAGGCGATGTCCTGGACCGACTGAAGGAGTAGTGGAGAGGCAGACTGGTCAAAAAGTCAGAGCACTACACAGCGACAATGGCAGAGAGTACGTGGGCTCTAGCATATGCATGAAGCAGCAAGACATCAAGTGGGATCCCACTACGCTGTACTTGCCACAGTCCAATAGAGCGGCGGAGTGGGAGAACCAGACGTTGCAAAACATGGTGCGGACCATACTTGTGGATGCAAGGTTGCCGCGAGGGTTTTGGGCGGAGGCTATGCGTACAGCAAGCTACACTATCAACCTCACCCTAACAATGCTGTTGAAGGATAAGGGCAGCTGGAAGACATCGGACGAGGTTTGGAGCGGGCGCAAACGAAACATGGCACATTTGAAGTTGTTTGGGTGCAAGGTGCACACGATGGTGCAGGCAATGCAGCGACGCGATAGCAAGCAAGAACCGTGGGCAAAACTGTACTTGTTCCTCAGCTATGAGAGCACACAAAATGAAAATAGGTGATGGGACCCGCACACGCAAGAGATCATCCACAACCGTGACGTCAAGTTTGACGAGCAGCGGAGCTTCAGTAGCAGCAACAACGACATGAGCATCGGGAACACTCCAAAACAGGGGGAGTGGTTCCAGCTCCTTGACTAGGAGAAGGAACCGGCGGACGTAGAGGTTGATGATGCGGCGTCGGAGCGCGGCGGTGTAGCAGGTGCAACAGCCAACGAAGGGGACTGCGATGACAATGCAACTAGGCTGGAGATCCAACGGAAATATCCTTTGAAGGAGGAACCGCGGGTGACAAAGCGTGCACTCCCAGCGGAGTTCGAATCCGATGTCGGAGAAAAATCCTCTGGACGTACCACTCGTCCGGTCGATGATTCACCAGAGCAAGAGAGATCCTCGGGGAGCCATCCAGTTGATGATTCACCAAACCGGGCAGAGTCGGAAGGGTCATAGTAGAGCAACGAGACGCCACCAAAATTGCTGTGCCGGAGCGTGAGACAGAGGAGAGCAGGGAAGCATTTCGATGCAGGCATCGGTCGAAAGATCTGCATGATGCGGTGCATGCTGGCTGCATCAATGGAGCCAACGACTATGCAAGAGGCGCTTACTCAGCCCAAGGGGAAGCAGTGGGACGTTGCCATATAATCAGAGTTGTCGTCCATTACTGAAAACGACCCGTGCGATCTGGTTAACAGGCCGAAACACGCCAAGGTCATGGGCTCGAAATGGGTCTTCAAGACCAAGTTCATGAAAGAAGGTGTGGTGGACAAGTACAAGGCGTGGCTTGTGACAAAGGGGTACGTATAGCGTAAGGACGAGAATTACGATGAGACGTTTGCCCCCGTCGGCAAGTTTACAAGTACTCGGGCGATCCTTGCGGTGGCAGCCACAAAGGATATGGAGCTCCACTATGTGGACGTAAAGACGGCCTTCCTCAATGGCATCATCCACAAAGAAATCTACATGGAGGTGCTTGAGAGGGTGGATGCACCAGAGGGTAAGGCGTGTAAGGTGCGGAAGTGCTTGTATGGGCTGAAACAATCGCCCTAATGCTGGTACCAACAGATGGACAGCTTCATGGCACAACTTCGCTTCAAGCGCCGTGAGGCGGATCACAGTGTGTACATGCACTATAGCAAGAATCTCCATCATATTGTTACAGTCTACGTGGACGATTCCATCTTGTGCTCCTTTAACCTGCCGAGCCTATAGCAGCTGGAAAAGCAGCTGAGCAGCAGGCTCCAGATGTCGGACATGGGGGAGCTAGAGTTCTACCTTGAGGTGGGAGTTATGCAAAATTGGAGGGTGCTCATGCTTGAGCTGGGACAGGCCAAGTACGTAACCGAGGTGCTGAAGCGATACAACATGGAGGACTGCAAACCAGTCTGCAGTCTTGTCTCCATGACTTGTGAACTGAGTGTGGCAATGGCGTCGTAAACAAAAGAAGAGCGGGAGGATATGACAACGGTTTGTTACCAATCCGCGGTAGACACCCTCATAAATGGCATGGTGGCAACTCGACTGGACCTGGCCTACGCGGTGGGCCAAGTGACCAGATACATGGCCAATCCAGGGCCACTAAACTGACAGGCGGTCAAGCGCATCCTCCTCTACCTGCAGGCGACGTGGCACGCACACCTCAGATTTGACGGTAAGGGGTGGGCAGACCCCTTTCGTCTGTTCCGCTACAAGGATACAACCTACACTAGCGATGTGGACAAGTAGAAGTCCACATCTAACTACGTGTTCTTCCTTCCTAGTTTAGCGGTCTCGTGGTGCAGCAGAAAGCAGGATTGTGTTGCCGCCTCCACGGTGGAAGCATAGTACGTTGCACTAGCCAAGGTGGTAAAGAAGGCGGTGTGGCCCCGCATGTTGCTCGAGGAGCTAGGCGTGCCGCAGCAGGAGCCTACGATGGTACAAGAGGACAACACCAGCTCCATCTTGCTGAACAACAACCCGAGGCGACACAGGAGGAAGAAGCAGATTGAAGTGCGTTATCAGTACGCATGGGACATGGTTGAAAAGGGGCAGGTGGTGCGACAGCACTGTAGCATGCAGAACATGCTTGCGGAGTGCTTGACCAAAGTACAACCCGCGGGCCGGCATGCGATGAGCGTGGCCGTGCTTGGGATGACCAGCTATGATGGGATGGAGGGCGCAGCAGAAAACCAGTAAGAGCAAGCTGGAGCAGTAGGCATGGAGGGTGCAAGGGGGAGTGTGTTGAAAATTTACCCCTCCGCATGTCCAAGTGCAGCGCCGGGAGGCGCTGACGAACCGCCAAAAAGAGGAAAATCCTTGCCGTTGGATCTGGTGGTTTGAGGATGGCTTAGATCCTAAAATGGATGATTGCCCCTAAAAGTTGACAGTTGGCTGAATCCGGTGGAAGTTGTTTCACCAGAATCAGACAAGTATCGAGGGAGATAGGAGCTTTCAAGGTTAGGGTGTGCACTGCGGCTCTGGGAGCCGGCCGCAACTCGACATTCCGGTGAATAATCGACCGGACCAAGGAACAAAAGTTCCATCTGGAGATTTTTCTCCGGAAGGTCTGCCGAGGCGTCCGGTGGATAATCCACCGGATCTTGTAGCATAGTTTGTTACTGAGGGACTTATCCAAAATCCTGGTTCGGTGTCGGAAACAGAAAAGAACGCTTTGTTACTCAGGGACTTGGTCAAAATTCTGACTGCAGGTCCGCGGACAGGTTTCAAACCTCATCACACCCCATCACCAAACTCGACCCAAAAGTGGGGGAGGTGCATCAAAACAGTACAGGGGACCCCTACACGGCATGCAATGGCATCTGTGCCTTGGGAAAGGCGCTTCGCACGTGAAGAAAGGCGTCGCGGCGTGTGGGCACGATGGATGCGTTAGGCGTCTCTGGTGGGTGAGACATGCGCTTCGGCAAGCATAACTTGGGCTACAATGAGCTGAATTGCACGCGGTTTGTTGCCTTAGAGAGCTCATTACTAGCCGTATAAATCCTCTCATTATGTTCATGTACAAAAAGTAACGCGCAATGATGTTATTCCCTTTGCAAATTGACTGTCTCTAAAATCGTGCTCATATAGCGTGAGGTAACCAGAAAGCTCACGCTCAGTCTCAGACTCGCCCAAAACAGAAGACGTAAACCACTAGAGTTGGATCACACCATCAGTCAGGTCTGCACCATGCAGATTTCCCGACAACTGCCTCCTTGACCACCTTGGCCAGCGTGATGTACTCTGCTTCCACTGTGGAGGTGGCGATGCAGTCCTCCTTCCTGTTGCACCATGAGATCATTGTACCAACAAGGAAGAAGACGTAGCCGGATGTGGAATTCTGCTTGTCCACATCACCAGCGTAGTCTGCATCCATATAGCAGACCAGATGCAAGGGTTCCACCCGCCCCTTGCTGTTGAACTTGAGGCTCACGTGCTGTGTCGCCTGCAGGTAGCGGAGGATACACTTGACCACTTGCTAGTGTAGTGGCCCTGGATCGGCCACGAACCTGCTCACTTGGCCCATTGTGTAGGCTAGGTCTGGTCGAGTGACCACCATGGCATACATGAGGGCACCCCTGCCATATCATCCCGCTCTTCTTTTGTTTGCGGTGCCATTGCTGCACTCAGTTCACATGTCATGAAGACACGAGTGTAGATTGGTTTGTAATCCCCCATGCAATACCACTTTAGCACCTCAGCCACGTATTTGGCCTACCCCAGTTCAAGCGTGCGCGTCCTCTGATTTCGCCTAATGCTCACCCTAAGGTATTACTCTAGCTCCTCCATGTCCGACATCTAGAACCTGCTGCTCAACTACGTTTTTATGTGATGTAGGCTCGGCAGGTAAGAGAAGCACAAGGTTAGATCATCCACGTGAGTGCAACAATCTGATAGAGCTTCTTGTTGTACTGCATGTGCGCGTTGTGATCCTCCTCACAAATCTTGAAGCCGAGTTGTGTCATGAAGCTGTCCATCAGTTGGCACCAATACAAGGGTGATTGTCTTAGCCCTTACAAGGACTTCTGCAACTTGGACACCTTGCCCTCCGGCACCTCCACCCCCTCTGGTACCTCCATGTAGATTTCATTGTGGATGATGTTGTTGAGGAAGACCATCTTCATGTCCATCTGGTGGAGCTCCATATCCTTTGCAGCTGCCATCGTAAGGATTGCCTGGATGCTTGTGAACTTGGCAACGGGGGCAAATGTCTTATTGTAGAAATCATCCTTATGATGTGCATACCCCTTCACCACAAGCCACGCCTTGTACTTGTCCGCCACACCTCTTATGAACTTGGTTTTGAAGACCCACTTGGAGCCGATGACCTTGGCATCTTTCAGCCTGTCAACCAGCTTCAACGTATCGTTTTTAGCAATGGACGCCAACTCCGACTTGTTGGCATTGTCCCACTGCCCCTCCTCTGGCTGTGCAAGCACCTCTAGCATGGACGTTGGCTCCGTTGTTGCGGCCAATATGCACCATGTTATGCTGACTGGTGCCTGCGTCGAAGCGCTTCCCCGCTCTTGGCTGCCTTCCGCTACTGCGCGGCAGTTTTGGTGGCGCCTCGTCGCTCTAGTATGATCCTTCCAACTCCACTTTATCCAATAAAACATCAACCGGATGGCTCCTTGAGGATCTCTTCTACTCCGGCAAAACATTGACCGGAAGGGCGGCGCGTCTGGAAGGCTTTCCTCCGACACCCAACACGAACTTCGCCGGGAATGCACGCTTTGGCACCTGTATTGCCTCCTTTGACGGATCTTTCCACCAGATCTTCAGCCTCGGTACATTACTGTCAGAGTCCTTCATGTTGGCTGCTGCTGTGCAACACCACCGTGCTCTGACACTACATCCTTAACCTTTGCGTACGCCAATTCCTTCTCGTAGTCAAGGAGTTGGCACCACTCCTCTGGTTTTGGAGTGTTCCCAACGCTCATGCTGTTGTTGTTGCCTCTCAAGCTCTACTGCTCGTCGAACTCAATGTTACGGCTGCAGATGATATCTTCCATGCATAAATCCCACAGCCGATAGGCCTTTTGCACCTTCTTGTAGCTTAGAGAAATAGCATGGCTTTACCTGCGGTTCCAGCTTGCTGTCGCGTCGTTGCGCTGCATGCACCATCATGTGCGCCTGGCACCCGAACACCATCAGGTGTGCAATGTTTGGCTTGCACCCACTCCAAACCTCTTATGGAATCTTCCAGCCACCCTTACCCTTCAGCACCAATGTTGGAGTGAGGTTGATGGCGCAACTCGCTATACGCATAGCCTCCGTCTTGAACCCTCGCAGCAACCCCGCATCCACAAGCATGGCCCGTACCATGTTCGGCATTGTTTGGTTTGTCTGCTCCCTCACTCTCTTAGATTGTGGCGAGTACAGCTTTGTGAGTTCTCACTTGATGCCCTTCTACTCCATCCACGTGGTGCAGCCCACAAACTCTGCCATTGTCGCTATGGAGCTCTCTGAATTTGTGGTCAGTCTGCCTCTCCACCGTTGCGACATACTCCTTCAGCTGGTCTAGAACCTTGCCTTTCCGCTTCATGAAGTACACAAGGAGCTTCCTACTTTGGTTGTCAATGAAGGTGACAAAATATCTCAGGCCACTTTTTGACAGTGTTTTGAATGTCTACACACATTGCTGTGCACGACCTCCAGCAGGTGCTTTGTGCAAGCCACGTTCTCGTTGAATGACTTGCACCGCGTCTTGTCCAAAATGTAAGGCTGGCATGCTCCACACACTACGGCATCTGCTACGCCGTTTGCTGCACCTTGATGATGAGGCCACACACCATTTTGCGCTTCGCCATCTCCTTACTGGTTGTGGGTGCGAAATGCCTCAACCGTCCGTGCCAGAGCTCTAAATTAGCGCTTCCTCCCTTGGCCATGTTGACGATGCGCTCCTGCGAGTGTTTTACGTCCGATGCCGTGGGGATCACTTTGGTCTCAACAGCATAGAGACCGCCCTCGCGCTTTGCCTCCAACACAACCTCGTCGTCGCCGTCGTTGCATACCACTGCGCCTTTTTTGCGGAAGAGCACCTCATACCCCTATCAGTCAAGTGACATTTAGATACTCAAAGTATTAGCCAAGTTGGGGATGTACTACACATCACGGATTGTGTGCAACTCCTCCTTACCATCCACCACGACCTCCACCTCCATGTCACCTTGGCCGGCCATCGGCTCGACCTTGTTGTTTTCGACCACCATCGACTTGGAGGACTTCTTGTAGGTGACGAGTCCCACCTTTTTGACCTGGGTGTGCTCCTCGGCCACAAAATCCAGGTACCACATGTTGGCCTTCTTGAGAAAGTGGTTCTTATTAGCGTTAAGGAGCAAGTTGCCTTTTGTGTTCTTGCCACCAGCCTTTGCCTCCTCCAGGCACTCTCGGGCCTAGTGGCCCTCCTTACCGCAGTTGCGACACGCATCTTTCTTGGTGCCCTTCTTGCCTCCGCCCTTTCCGCCACTTCCTTTATCCTTGCTTCCGCCATAACACATTTTGGTGACAGGGGCCAGTGAGGAAGATGAGGTCTCCCTGCTACTTCAATGATGTGCCTCATTGCGGATGTACTCTGTGACCGCGGCATAGGTGAGCTTGTCATGCGGCCATCCTGCAAGGACGTGTGATGAGTGAACCCCAACTATCAGGCAGGGCCATGAGGAGGGCCATTGCCGACAGCTGGGTGTTTATCTTCCACCCCACGTCATTGCATTGTGAGGCGTGTGACTCGATCTGTTGCATGGTGGAGATGACATCATCTCCCTCTTCGTTTCTCACCGTGAGGAGCCGCGCTACTGCAAAGATCTTATTCACAATCGAATTGGATTGGTGGATGTCATAGAGTATTTGCCAAGCTTCAGCTACCAGCTTGTAGCCTTGGAAGTAGCCCCATTGCGACTCGGCTGTCCCCGACATCCGGAGCATTAGCACCTCTGTCTTCTTCTTTTTCAAGGCCTACTTTTCCTCATCCGCAGCTGGCACCTCGTTGAGGACTTCCGTTCCCAAAATGACCTCCAACAGCCCATTATGCACGAGGTATAGCTCAAACTACCACCTCCATAGCCCAAGCGTGGGCCTTGTGTATGAATCCGGATGGGATGCGGCTCCTTTTGCTCCATTTGTGCATCCTCTACTCCAATAGGTTCTCAAACTTCACGGCGACGTTGTCCATGATGAAAATCTTGTGCGTTGCGGAAGACGTGAACGTCTTGGAGAGGGTCAATGTGGGCCCATAACCCTTTGTCGGGAAATATGTGTGGTGGAAGTCTTGACTGTGTTTTGACCTTCTGTAGTGGTTTGCTTTGTCCCTTTGGACAAATCTGAGACTGAGCGTAAGCTTTCTGGTCGCCTCACGTCATGTGAGCAGGAGTTTAGAGATAGTCAATTTTGTGAAGGGAATAATGGAATCTTGCATTAGTTTTGGTACATGGACATGATGTGAACATTTGTAGGGCTAGTCATGAGCTCTCCAACACACCAAACCGTGTGCAAGGTATGCTTGCCTGAGCACAAGTCTCACCCACCGCAAAAACGTCCAACACCTTCATGGTGCGCACACGCCGTGGCACCTTCCTTCATGTGCGAAGCGTCTTCCCAAGGCACATATTCCTTTGGACGTGATGGAGGGGTCCCATGCACTGTTTTGATGCACCTCGGTCACTTTTGGGTTGAGTTTGGTGATGGGGTGTGACAAGGTCTGAAACCTGTCCGCGAACCCACAGTAAAATGTTTGACTGTGTCCATGAAAAACAAACTGTACAACTGAGTTTCAGACTCCGGGCCAGGATTTTGGCTAAGTTCCTCAGTAACAACATGTACTACTAACATCCGGATCGACTCGCCGGTCCTCCGGGGAAAAAACACCAGACGTATTCTTGTTACTCGTCCCTGTTGATTTTTCACTTGTAGTCGATTCGTGGCCAGCTCCCAGAGCCGCCACACACACCCCAACCTTGGAAGCTCATATCTCCCTCTTTACTTGTCGGATTCCAGTGAAAAAACTACCACCACATTAAGGGTTTTGTCAAATTTCAGGGGCAATCATCCACTTTGGGTTTGGAGAAATCGAGCTGCTAGATCCAACTGTGAGGATTTTCCTCTCTCTAGCAGCTCGTCGGCGCCTCCCAACGCCACACTTGGGCATGCGGAGGGAAAGATTTCAACAATGTCGAGGAGAATCATTTACATTTTTTCTGTTCTAAATTATCTGTGGAGGGAAAATTTTCATAAAACGAAAGTTATTGCATCGGATACATCTGAAACATGTTAACATACAAGTGTAACTTTGACAGTAGGAAATACATGGACAATACAAGGTTCAATTCATGACTGAAATCAGAGATAGTGAGACTCAACCTACCTGACATGCACTACCTGAGTTACGATTGAGTCAAGTGTAACACAATCGTATCAGTTGGAGATTGTCATTTGGTTGCAGTGGTGATCGTGGGAAAATGGTATGAGAAGTAGGTCTCTTGTCCGTCAATACGTATGGACATGTCATTGATGTTACTCCATGCATGATCAATGTCTCTTTCACGCCCATCACTTCCTTTTGAGCCTTATCACGTGCCTTTGAGATAAGCTGGTACCTCATCTTCTCATGTGTGACGGTTTCTAAAACAGTGCCGAGGGCCTTGGCGTATGTCATTGGGTCTCTTGCGCCGGTGTCTCTGATGTGATGTTGTACCCACATGGTAATACCCCTGGGGGTCACCCTTGGTTAGGCTGGGGGTGCACTTGTGGCCCTCCATGTAGGAAAACACAATGCAGCTGTAACACTTGCTGCTCATTCACACACGGAGTATCTAGTCATAGCCATCGTTTTTTTGGTTGAGACAATGAACCACGATTTGGCCAGGCTCTGAGTGCTCCCATTTGAGCCGAAACCGCTTCTCCACAGCATGAGTACTTTAACATGCACCATCACTCCTCCATAATCTCCAATGTAACCCCCCTGGGAACCAGAGCCCTTCTTCTCCTTCATCTTCCTCATCAGATGGTCTTGTATGCAAGAAAAAAAAGAAAGCCATGAATGACATCCACAAAACATGATAGTGGCAGTTGCACGTCACCTCATGGATTACTTGCTCCGCACAGATAGCAGTGCAGGTAACTGATGGGCACTGAACTTGTATGTGCGTTATTCTTGTATGTGTGTGTGTGTGTGTGTGTGTGTGTGTGTGCGTGTGTGTGTGTGTGTGT
>SZWC01016224.1:19022-41691 GCA_023375785.1 Penium margaritaceum
CAACCTACTCAACAAGGGGTTCTACATTGTCACCATGACCGCAAAAGAAACCCAGATTTGGAAGGTTATAATTCTTCCATAAAAAAATTGACCAGATGATAAGGGTAAATGAAAAATGGCTCCTAAACGAATATGGTAGGGAAATAGACAAAGAAAATCAGCTTCGATAGATTTTGAGCGGATTTCAATTCCATCTCAAGAAAATTTGAGACTATTTCACACATAGGTGATACACATATAGGATAAGACTCATGAAAAGTAGCATATGGCGCAAGAGCAGCCTAAGGCACATGCAATGCTCACGCCTCACACGCAGGCGTACGGGCAAGCGATGTAAGGGGTGAGAGTAAGAACAATGAAACATGTGGGAAAAGTGGTGGAACAGGCGTAGGTGCCGCCATAGGTGCCTCATGGCCAACTACCACAATGTCAGGGTCAAGGTGAGCTGGAGACAACCTAAGGGAGAATGGAATTCAAGCGGACACATCATATTTAAACCCCCTCCTCCATCCACTCGAAAACAACACAACGGGAAGCGTGAGCTGGCCATGGAGAGAGGATGTGAGAAAAATTCTCGTGCATTGAGGTCTAAAAAAACATCGCATCGCATGACTAAGCAGTTTGACGGTGATCGGGATCCCGCAACTGCCATGCCTTCGACCTCGATGTTGTACCAGCAAGACTGTAGATCCATAAAAATTGTGCACCACTCCAACCGGACATCAAATGTCTGTACAAGATAACAGTCTAGAGAACATGCCCGATGAGTGACCAAAATACTATCCTTGGGTGAGATTCCTATACCGGCATAATCTGCAAGTAGACTGGAGTAGTGGTGAAATCTACATGAACATTAATGGTAGAAAAAGGCATATGTCTCATATCGAGCGACCCACGACAATGACGGTCACGGGAAGCAGGAGAGGAGGATGCAACAGAGGAAGTTGTCGCTGATGTAAAACAGCACACTCAGCCGATTTTGCTAGATGTGGCCAAGCGGTACCTACAACACGGAGCACAAGCGTGCCTAGTTCACATGGAGTTAGGAGAAGTAGAAGAGATTACATAGTGAACACGACCATATCACCCTCATCGACATTGACACTTGACAATTCTTAAGCTCTTTTGGAGGAGTTCGCATCACTCGTCAAGGAACTTGAAAGGCTGTTTTCTGAAGAACTGCCTCTAGATTTATTTGTGCAACAAAGCATCAACCATCAAATTGACTTAAAGCCAGGCAACTCGTCGTCAGTCAAGGGAACCTATCAGATGAGCGACCAGGAGCAAACCAAGCTGAAAAGGCAGCAATACGAGATGCCTGGTCAGGGATTCGTGAGGCTATTCATGTCATAAAACATAGCACCTGTACCGTGATGCAAATAGGCATGGATCACAGAGCGTTGAACGACATTACCATGAAGAAATCCTACCTCCATTTGTGAGCAGACGAAAGATGTGACCAATTCCACGGGGCAAGAATTTTCACCAAGATCGACCTGCACAGTGGCTATCATCAGATCCGTGTGCCTAATACGCACATCAAAATGACAGTGCTTTGCACCAGGTACAGGCACTTCGAGTTCACGGGCATGTCGTTTGGACTGGCGAATGCCTATCCTATGTTAATGGAAGTCATGAACAACACATTGTGGGCCGTACCTGCTTAACTTTGTCGTCCTACTTCTTGATGACACACAAGTGTATAGCCACACTCCAAAGGAGCAGGGTGGAAATGTCTAAAAATTTCTAATGGCGTTACAAGAAGATGAAGTTTACGGAAAACTCTCGAAGTACAACTATGGTCGCCGTTTGATTGATTTTCTTGGCCACACCATTGGCGGCGGACGGATCACCATGAATTCGAAAAAAGTAGAGGTAGTCACTAATTGGCCAATGTCCACAAACGTTTGGGACGTCCAAGAATTATTGGGATAAAGCAACTACTACCTTTAACTTGTGAAATACTATGCTTGAGTTTCAGCGCCTCTCTCTGATCTCACTCGTAAGACCACGGAGTGGAGTCGGGGAGACACAGAACAAGAAGTGTTTACTTTCCATGAACTGCTCTGACCTCAACACCAGCCTTACGATCTTTTAATCTACCGTATGGTCAGTGACTCGTCTGATTGAGCAACCGGAGTTGTTATCCTTCAAGAAAGTGGCAGTGGAGAACAACCGAAGGCATGTATATTGAGAGAAGTATGCAAGCGACAGCTGAAATACACGGTTTACTAAGAGAAACTATTGGCGGTTGTGTACGCGTTCAAAGCAATGTAGTGTTTTTGGGAATGTCGATGTTGTGTCGCCCGCACCGGCGACCACACACGCAAATGTCTCAAGACTTAGTTAAACCTAAGTCGTCGACAAACTTGATGCATGGAGTTTCTCGAGTGTAAATTTGACTAAAACATTAAATACCGGCCTGGAAAAACATATCTGGCGGATGCTCTCATTTGACAAACAGACTTGATGGCTGAGATCAGCACAATGTTTCTTGAACACGAGATTGTTTAAAAACGATTACAAGGAGTTCAGCGGGTATGACAAGACCAAATCTTGATTCGACGGGCCCTACTGGCAACGGTGATTCATTCTCCAGGTCACCCTACCTCTGAACAACAACCTCCATGGATGTTATGAGAGTGGCACAACAGTCGTCCAGGTGGACACTTTGGTGAGCATAATACTGTTGGGACAAGATGCATAACTACATTGCCTGTCTATATTGCAAAACCTTGACATGTGCCAACGCCATGAGTGGAGACGAATGAAAACCTCGGATTTTCTTCAACCGCTATTAGTACCCAAAGAACCATGGTTAGACATCTCCATGGACTTTGTGACGGGTTTGTCCGTGACATCGGAATAGTTTGATGTAATACTCATGGTGGTTGACCGGTTTTTGAAGATGTAACACTTTATCTTGAAGACAACCATGGTCAACGCAAGGGAACAGCAAGGCTGGTCCTTACAAACGTCGTCCGACTGCACTGTGTCCCCTCTTCCATCACCAGTGACAGGGATGGGCAGTTCAACAACTTATATTGGCAGGAGCTAATGACTCGCTACAAAAATCGGATCTAGAGATTGACGGCCTGCCTTCCTTCGACTGACTGTCAGACTGAGCGCACCAATTGAACACTCAAACAACTGCTTTAAACTCTATGCAAGCCACATGACATTGACTAGGCGATCAAACTACCGATCGTAGAGCTTGTGCTTGACAACATCAGTTGCAACCGCAGACATTACTCTTGAAGTGATTTATGGAAAACTCCCCTCTTCTCCGACGGGTTTGCGAACTTTGAGCAACATACCGCCAATCAAAATCCAGCGGCAATACTTGTAAAGCATCAAGGATGAGACTCGTAAACACGCGTGAAGCAACAGACTGCTATGAAGCGAATAGTCAACAAGCATCGGAAGGACACCGAGTTCAATGCCGGTGATCCTGTCCTACCCAGCAGTGCAACGATCGTTTACAAGGACAGGATTGCGCCAAACTTGTTTCAAGTGGTTAGGTTCATTTGCAATTGAGAAGATGTGTACACCCGTTCTTGCAAAACTCAAACAATCGAACAACAGGACTATCCACCCATTAGCACATTGAAACTCTACCCTGACCCTAGAGGACGAGGGCATAGAATACAAAATTGAAGATGTTTTTGGACACCGCCACCATTTGAAATCATGAAGTATCTGGTCAAGTGGCAAGGCTACGATGCTTAGCATAATGGCTGGGAGCCCTACCACCCCTTGTGGGACGTTTATCATCACTGTGAGGGTTGTTTTAATTGATATCAACCTACGTCTCACAACACTACAGGATGTTGCGGCTAAAAGGGGAGGGAGTGTTACGTTTCCGATGTACATGAGGCCTTAGACTCCACGCGTGAGCACTTTTTTCATTACAATCATGGCCCACGATGCGTCAACCTCAGGATTTTTACACCGATTGACCTAGGGCATCTTGACCACCTGCCCCGACCTGATCTGGCAGCTTCGACGATGAGGGTCAACATCGTTATCCCAAAAGTGTTCCGATGATTTGATGCTACTCGATTGGCTTCTTGACGATGCCAGGCCTTTATAAAACCACTCCTCGATATTCTCAAAACCCCCCGAATTCTCCGTGGAGTTTCTTGAAGCGGCCTCTCACAATGCGACATCACAGGTGTCCCTAGACTCGAGCGTCTAAGACCCCAAGTATGCATCATTCCGTTTTCTGCTATTGAATAAATGCGTTCAAAATTTCTGACACTTGTCATTGACGTAAACTCACGGCTAATTACAGATCATCCAAGTGTCCCAGTTTCTTGAATCTTCTTCTAATTCGTTTCTCAACCCCGTGAACCAACCATGTTCCACCCGGCATAACAAAACTTACGTCTAGCAACGTTTTGGGATGTCACGCCTAAAAAGGAAGGGGGGTGGAAGTGTCACGTTTTTTACGTAAACGAGTACCTAAGCTCCACTCATCTCTATCATAACATTTACGGCCCACCACGTGTCAACCTTTGGAGCACCAGATGTTTGGTCCTTTGGCCGAGGGCATTTTGGCAATGCGAACTCTGGTATTCCATTCCAGAACAATTTGACAGGTTTGACCACTTTTCAGAAGTGTTGATAGAATCACTGCACACCGTGTCGATATTTCCGTACTGTTCAGTTGCCTTCTCAATGATGCTTAGCTTTTAGAAAGAAGCGCCTCATTATTCTTGAAATTCTCTACTTCTCGACAGTCTTTCTCGAAGCAGCCTCCCATGACATGGCATCGTACGCGCCACTCGGCTCGAGTGCCTAAGACTCCTGTATGCCTCATTCTCGTTTCCGCTGTTGTACATTTATGCTCAACACTCATTGAAGTGCACTTGTTGCTAACAAAAAACTATCCAATTGTCTCAATTCCTAACACTGAAAACTTTCATGTTCCGCTCCATGTTATACTCATTCTCATTGTTGAAATTGCATACAACACAACACTTGTTACGGATACACACTTACTGTTAGGTTGAGATGAGTTTGGGTGTCCCTTTTCCTCCTTTTTACCTAAGAACCGCCTACTCCGTTACGTCCCTGACGTACACGAGTCTCTAAAACTCGCACGTGGGTATTTCTGTCATTATATTCATGGCCCACTGCATGGCGACTTCAAGATTTTCACACTGTTCGGTCGAGGGCAATTTGGCCAATTGTCCCGAACTCCAATGTTCTGTTCGACAAGTCTCTGACAGCTTCGACCACTTTCCAGAATGGTGAACAGAAGTATTGCTAACCATATCGACATTTTGATATCGTTCGGTCAACTTCTCAACGACGCTCGAATTCTATAAAGAAGCTTCGCAATATTCGCGAAGACCCCCGGTGGAGCTTCTTAGATATTCCACTCACGGTGTGACCTCACACGCGTTGCTCGGCTCAAACGCCGATGACCCGACTTATGCCTCATTCTCATGCTCAAAATTGTATATATGTACTGGCGCACTTGACACTTGTCATCGAAGCACACTTACTGCTTAATACAGATTATCCAATTGCTCCAAACACGTGAATTCTCCCGTACCTCATCCCTATGAACTACCTACGTTTCACTCGGCGTAACAATTGGTATCAGAGCGCAGCGGCGCTGGAGGGTCAACCGATGTATTAACTACCTGGCAACAACCTCGCACAAGTCCTTGCCGCAACTCCACCATTCAAAAGATTGCAAGCTTCACGATGTCAACGGTGAACGGGATGAGCGCAACCGACAACGAGCAATAGTCCCCATCGAGTACTCTGGCGATGACGAGTACAACGACGCTCTCCAAGCAAACCAGTTGGCAGCAACAACTTTTGTGGCAAATGGTGCAACACCGACGAACCCGACGGCCAACCCGGTGATGGACCCCTCGGGCTCGGCAAACCCTTCGTCCACGCCGCAGCCCATTGGAAAGACACGTGGCACAGTGGGAGGCACCGGCCAACAAGCGTGAATCAACAAAGACTTGTACTTGAAATTGTTGGGAATTGAGAGCATCAACACCCATCTGCTCCAACGTCTCAACGCGGCCATGGAAGGGCTTCAATATTCTTGTGCGCGTAAAGTAGTACTCACCGAGAGAAATCTGCAACTCTCGAGTGAATCCCAGATTCGAACGACACTCCCCGAGCCATTTGATTCTGCAAATTCCAAGGGACCGACGGTCAGGATGTGGCAGACCAGTTTGGAGGTATAATTCACCATTGCTGGGGTCAATAACGACAAAAAAATTTGACCTCGTGGCCTTGCTTTTGCGTGGCATGGCTTTGAGTTGGTGGTTCAATGTAAAGGGTATCCAGAGACAGTAGGATATCGGTGGAGCTGCATCGACGGCTCTCACGACCGCTCTCATATCGTTGACCGCAGGCGTACTACCTCTCAAGAAGATCAATTTGACGTGGCAACACTCCCTCACGCTAGTGGAAACGTGCAGCGACTTCGTGCACACTACACTCGCTCACTTTAGGAAGCTGAACAAGAAGTCTGAGGCACGGTACAGACTCCAACCTCTGCGTCAACAGTCCAGCGTGACAAATGACACTCTGCGTTTCCGCAAAATCATCATCGGCAGTGACCTCGCCCTTGACAAACTTTGTTTCTACTACAACAATGGCCTGAAGCGAGGTATAGTGAGCAATCACCATTGTTGGTATCCAAGACGACATTCCACAAATGATCGCAGCAGCCGACCAAATCGATAGCGCCGACTACTACGCTCGGATGCAAGAATCCAATGACTGGCAGCCTTCAAGCCACAAACCTTATTGTTGCAAAGGAAGGTCATAGTCGGCAGAGACCTTGTCTCCGATGGAGTGAGATGCCGTCGATCAGCGCAATCAACGACTGTTGGAATTGCGAATTTCGGGCCATATCTCGTGTGACTGTCAAAAGCGATAACAGCAAGCCAAAAAGGGAGGAAGTCACAGAAAATGAGTGAGGAGTCGGGAAACAAAAAATGGCAGGAGTAGACGACAAAGCTCCTGTCCGGCCGAAAATCTGCGCCAACCAATCGTCCATCTGAGCAGCTCACATCACCGCAGACCAGGGTTCCCGAGATCGCAAAGTTCAACAAGGGATACGAGGACGACCAATTGGCGATACTACTATGAGTGCAACCGAGGGGTTGTACAATTCAAAGAATGGCACTACTGGATGGAGGAGCCTCTCACAGTTATGTCAACATCGACATGGTTCAAAAGCTGGGTTTACAGACCAAAGCGGGAGTTTTTGAAGGGAAAAACGTCGATGGACGACAACAGATCTGTCGACTTCGCGAACCACTCTGGTTGTAAATTGGAGATCTGCATGATGTAATAGTCTGGGAGGACTTGTCCAATGAGTGACCACAAAATCATCCTTGGACAAGGTTTCTTGTAATGACACAATCCGCAGGTTGACTGGAGCAGCGGAGCATTCTATGTTAACAATAATGGCAGAAAACAACATCTGTCTCAGGTTGAACGGCCCACGACAGAGCGGCGGTTACGGGAAGAAGCAGAGGTGGAAGTAGTAAAGGAAGTTGCGACAGCCACAAAACACCAACCGATATCTCCGGACATGGCCAACTGATACCTGAGGCGTGGAGCTCAAGCGTGGCTAGTCCACGTGGAATCAGGGGAAGTGGAAGAAATGGCATGTGCCAAAGCAACACCGACAGCATCGACACCCGAGAAGTTTGCAGCAGTACCAAAAGAGTTTGCGGAGCTCATCGAGGAGTTTGAAGGGGTTTTTTCCGACAAACTACCCCGAGAGCTACCACCACAATGCAACATCAACCATCAGATGGACCTGAAGCCATGTAGCAAATCTTGGTGAAGGGGACCTATCAAATAAGCAATCAGGAGCTGACTGAACTCAAGGAGCAGCTGTACGAGATGCTCCAGCAGGGGTTTATCTGACCCTCCACGACACCCTATGCAACACCCATACTTTTTGTGAATAATATAACAGGAGGGATGGATGTGCATGGAATACCAAGTGTTGAACGACATCACTATCAAGAACTGTTACCCCCTCCCGCAAGCAGACAATTATTTTTCGACCAACTCCGAGGGGCCCGGATTTTCAGAAAAATGGACCCACCTAGATGATATCATCAGATCCGCAAATCTGATAAGGAAATGAGCACTTCGAGTTCACGGTCATGCCATTCGGACTCACGAGCGTCCCCGTAATAGATATGGCGACAACGAACAATGTTTTTGGCCGTAGCTTGACGACTTTGTTGTTGTGTATCTTGATAACATGCTTGTGTACAGCCGTACCCCGGAGGACATCTTCAAAAAGTTCTCGAGATTTTCCAAAGAGGGAAACGTTTCAGAAAAATCTCAAAGTGTGACTTCAATTGCCGTTCGCTCGAGTTTTTGGGCCACATCATCGGCGGCGGATGGATCACCATGGACCCAAAAAAGGTGGAGGCGGTCGCTCATTGGCCAACATCCACAAATGTTTGGGACGTCCAGGTGTTCTTGGGCTTCTGTAACTACTACCGTCAATTTGTAGAGGACTATTCACGGGTCTCAGCGCCTGTCTCCGTTCTCACCCGGAAAACCACCGAGTGGGATTGGGGGTACATCAAACAAGAAGCGTTTAACTCGTTGAGAAGCGCTCTGAACTTGCCAGCCTTACGATTGGCAGATCCAATGGTGGACTACATCATGGCCACAGATGCGTCCGATTGAGCCATCAGAGCCGTTCCCCTCCAAGACAACGGCGGTGGAGAACAACCAGTCGCGAACATGTCACAAAAACTACACGGGCCAGAACTAAACTACGTGGTGCACAAGAAAGAGATGCTCGCAGCCGTGTCAAGCCGTCGACAAACTCGACGGATAGGGTTCCTCAAGTCCAACTTCAACTACGACATCGAGTGCCGGCCGGGAAAAGCAAATACGGCTGATGTTCTAAGTCAACGACAAGATCTAATGGCCGAGATCAGCACGTTGCTCGTCAAACGAGATTCGTACCTCGCGAGGCTGTTCGCGAAGGCCTATGAGGAGTTCAGCCGGTACGATAAAACCAGGTTTTGGTTCGACGACCCCGAATGGTGACGGCGATTCACTCGCCAGGTCGTCGTGCCTCCAAATGAGGAATTAGGACAAATGCTGTTGGAGGAGTGCCAGGACACCGGTCTAGGTAGGGACTTCGGCGAGGACAAGACATTTAAAAAATCTGGCAACATACTACTGGTGGGACAAGATGCAGACCAACGTGGTGTTTTTTGCAAATTGTGCGACACCTGTTAGCGACAAAAATCCCGTCGCATGCGGCCACGAGGTCTAGTCCAATCCCTACCCATTCTGACGGAACCGTAGGCCGACATCAGCATGAACTTCGTGACGGGACGCTTGTCACTCCTGAGGGGTATGACGCCATCCTCGTCGTGGTGGACAAAATTTGTACAATGTCACACTTCATCCCGACGACAACCACATCACTGTAGAAGGAACACCGCAGTTATTTCTAAAACAAATCGTGTGGCTACACGGAGTGCCAAGCACCATCATTAGCGACAGAGAGGGTCGTTTCACCAGTCGTTTTTGGCGCGAACTGATGACACATTACGGTAGTCGGATCCAACTACCGACACTGCTCCATCCTCAGACCAACCGGCAAACCATGCAACCCATGCAGATGCACAAAAGACTTCTCCAAAATTTATGCGAGCCACACGGCACGGATTGAGCAACAAAAATGTCAACCACCAAAACTCGCGTACAATTCCGCCACTTCCACTACTACTGGTAAAATACCTTAAAGGTGGTCTACAGCAAACTTCCCGCCACACCGGCGAGATTACACAGTCAAAGTAACATTCTTGTAGCTGAAATTCACCGTCAGGACTTCGCAAGCATGTGGGAGGAAACACGGTCTACCCTCGCGAAGACGCAAGCAGCTATTAAGCGGACAGCCGACCGACATCGCAATGATGACGTGTTTAGCGCTAACAATTGCGTCCTCCTCAGCTCGACAAACATCAAACTCAGAGGACTGGACTTCGTGAAGCTCAAACCCCGCTAGTTGGGACTGTTTGAGATTGAGCAAATGCAAACCCCAGTCGTCGCTCAAGTTTGTCTCCCTGACAACCTCGCAATCCACCCTATCTTCCACATCAGCAAGCTCAAACACCAGCAGGACCCCAGTCAGAATTTCTCGGGCATAAACGTCGCACCTCCACCATCCGTCCAAGTGGACGGGGATACGGAGTACGTTATTCAAGATATCCTAGGACACCGACGTCGTGGAGAAACGACCGAGTATCTGGTCAGGTGGCACGACTACAACGCCGCGCACAACTGGGAGCCCTACGACAACCTCTGAGACGTTGATCATCTGATCCACAGTTACTTTCGCAGTCACCGGCTTACGTTTGTTAGTGCACCAGGGCGTCGCGAATAAAAGGGAGGGGGGGAGTGTTACTTCCCTGCCGTACACGAGTCCGTAAAACTTGCGCATCGGCATTTCTATCATAACATTCATAGCCCACCGCATGGCGAATTCAGGATTTTTACACCGTTTGGCCGAGGGCATTTTGGCCTTCTTGGCCTACGGTGTTGTTTTCCAGAAGTTCCTCACAACTTCGACCACTTACCAGAATGGTCGATAGAAGTTTCGCCAACCATATTGACATTGCGATATTGTTCGGTCCACTTCTTGACGACGCTCGACTTTTATGAAGAAGCGTCGCGATGTTCTCCAAGATCCCTGACTTCTCGGCGGAGCTTCTCGAATCGGCCACTCACGGTGCGACCTCACACACGTCGCTCAGAAAGAATGCCGGTGACCCGAATTAGGCCTCATTCTCATTCTCGGTGTTGGTGTGTGTGGCTTCCACCTGTCACGAGCGACGGCAAGGAGAGCAGCGGTACAGGAGAGCACGACGACATGGTCCTAGATGCGGACCCCGGAGACACCGACTCGTCGGCAGGTGGTGGACCACCCACTCGGAGCTAACCGACGACTGCCCCAGCGTTGTGGATGCTGTCTCGGACCTCTTGCAGGTTTTCTGTAGCCTATCCTTGATGCGAACACAGCTGGCACCGGAGCACCGGCGAGTGGTGGCTCCATCCACCAATAGCTGCCAGAGAGCTGCCACGACGCCCTGGGTGCTTGCCGAGGTGCTTTGCGGTTTTTCTACAGACGCTAGAGTTTTCTCGGTGGACTGGCACTTGAGCCTGATTTGCATGTTTTGTATTTTCTGTCCACCGATTGGTGCCGGATTTATGCATGTGACCAGTCGTAGTGTCCGGCTTGAGATTCTGCATCTCTAGGTTTAGACGGCGTAGCGTTCTTATTTGACTGCGCAGAGTTACGGCCAAAACAGTGTTTTTGGGTCGGTTTTAGGACAGACCTTGCACTGCCACGTGCGACACCTGTCATGCGCCGCGGCAAGTATTTATGCTCTGGACTTGTCATTTATTCTCCCTCTGTACAATTATATTCATTTTAAGCTTCCTGACACTCTGTACGTGTCCCTACCCAGACCCTTGCAGTTTTGTCTCTGACTTGTGACTGTTTTCACACGCTGACCTAGCGCTGACGCCTAGTGTTACGCCAAGTGGTTAGGAAGGGTCTAGGAAGTTTTTCTTGGTGTCAGAGCAAACGAGCCACAGCTCGTTGTGCTGTGCAGCAGAGATGCAGCAGTAGTGAGTGGCAGCAGCGGCAGCCACCCATAGCAGATCCTGGAGGGACCCACCACGACTACGTTGTAGCAGAGCGGTGGAGGTAGCAGAGACAACGACGGCAGCTGCAAGCAACAACGACCGTAGCACCAATAAGCGATGGGAAGCACCTGCGGCGGTAGCGGCTACGGGCACCACCCACTACAGCAGCAGCACCGGGTGGCAGCAGCAGCCGTGTCTGGCTACCGTTGTGGACCAAAAAAAAAGAGAGGGAGAAGCAGCTCGCAGGAGAAGCAAGAGCTTGTGGCAGCGGCGGCTACGAGCTGTGGCAGCATGCAGTAGCAACAATAACTTGCAGTAGCGGCGGTGGGCAGCAGCTACAACATCAGGAGCGGCGGTGATCAGCTGTAGCGGCAGTTGTAGCAGGCGGCAGAAGCAAATAGCAGCAACAGCAACGAGCGGGAGCAGCAGCTAGCGGCTGCGAGCAGCAGCAGCAGGCGGCAGCGAGCAATAGCAGCAACAAGAGCGGCAAGCAGCTGCAGCTGCAGTAGCAGTAGCATGTAGCATGCGTAGCGGTAGCAGCAATAGCAGTGACAGCGCCGGCGGGCAGCTGCAGCGTGCATCCGCAGCTGCTCACGCGGGTTGCAACAGCAGCAGCAGCGCACGCAATAGTGGCAGCCGCAGCAGCAGCAGCCACTGCTACTGCTTGCTCGCCCCGCAAAGCTGCACTATAGCTTCACGTTGCAAGGAAGCAGCGCGAGGCTGCTTGCTCACAGCGAGCAAGATCGCCAAGCGAGCTCGCTCGACAGGCTCGCCGAGCGAACTCGCTCGACGGGCTCGCCAAGGGAGCTCGCTCGACTGGCTCGCTCGAAGCGAGGGTCGAGCCAGACCGGAAAAAAAAGGGAGAGAAAGGGGGGGGGGCTCGAGTGGGACACCCCAGAAAACCCCAAAGGGGGCACCCGTGGAGGTGACACCATCACAAAAAAAACAACGAAAAAAGGAGAGGAGGACAGAGGGGTCCTCGAGTGGGGCAGTTGAGTAAGGCCCGGGAAGGGGTATCCCACTCGCGCCAAGCGTCGGTGAACCCAAGAAAAAACGGTGAGTTTTTTTTGTTTCTTTTACTATTTCACTTTTTAGTGTGGCTTGAGGCCACTACCGTCGGCTGACGACGGGAACCGCTGTAGCAGCAGCTGCCGCGAGAGTCGTAGCAGCAGTAGCAATAGTGAAGGTGGCTTGAGGCCACAGCAGTCTATTGACGACGGCACCAAGTGCAGTATCAACGGCACCGAAGGCAACTTCAGGTCGCACATTGCGATGGTTGCGCCATCGTCACCAGGTGCAACATTGTAGCAACACACTACGGCTGAGGTTGTCGCATTCACTGACGACATCGCAACCCGTCTGAGAGACGTTTATGCATTCGTATCCCTCTATGTGGTGCTTTGCACCACCGGGATCGAATGTGTGAGATTATCACCTACGCTAAGCTCTCGACATAAGCTGCGCAACGTGGCTGGGGGCGTTGCCATCGCCGTGGTCTGCGCCTGAGCCTCGGCCGTGGCAGCCGCCACACGTACAGTGGTCGGTGAAGCCATGGCACGAGTCTCACTTGTCCTTAGGGTTTTCGAGCTATTACTGTCGAGGTAGGTAGCATGGCTGGCGCCAGTGCTGACAGCGCCATCCTGGGTGGCATCCCCCCTGGGTACGATCCTCTCCACCTCCTCTTTCAGTGGATACATCACTTAGTGATGCCACAGCGCTTCTGCGCGTGATATGGCCGCCCTACACATGGAGGTCCGGAACCTCCAGCGCATGGTCTAGCAGCTCCTTGACCACGTGAATTCCGAGCGAGCTGCCACCCCGCCGCAGGTTTTGCCTCCCACTTCATCCTCATCTTCCGCCCGATCATGCATCCTGTCCTCCGACGATGCTAGTACACCGGATCTCTTGTCTACCTCCGTCGCCCTCCGCTCCGTCTTGGAGGCTGTCGGCATCATACCGACACACGGACCCTCAGCCCCTCGCCGCACCGCTCGTTCTTGCACTCGTCGGGCGCGGCGGCGAGCTGCTCGTCTTGCACGGCGCACACAGGCAGCACCATCAGACGTGGCTGTGGGAGGACTCTTCGGTGACGAGACCCCCTCGTCTCCTGTCCACGGGTTGGTCTGCCGAGTCCCCACAGCTCCTGCCGAGGTGTCAACCGTGGGAGGGATGGTTTGTCAGTTGACGACGGCGGCGGAGCTCAGCATTCGTGAGACGACTGCTCTATAGTGCAGGATGATTGAGGCGGATGACACTACACAGCAGACTCAGCTAGCGGAGAGTTCGGCAGGGGGAGACGTTCGTCCTGATGGAGACTCTTCGTCAGAGGAGGATTGGTCCGACGCTGAGTCTGAGTTTGGGATGGAGATGGTGTTCGTTGATACCCTGGCGGATGACATGACGACGACCGATGCAGGAGTTGCGCTTGACGGTGTGCACGCTCCCGCGTTAGCTGGTGTGGAGACAGATGTCATGGAGCTAGGAGCAGCAGCAGGAGCAGGCAATAGAGATGCTGATACTCGACCCCCAGCAGACGCCCATGTGGTTCAGACAGATAGTGCTGGGCAGTAGGAGCAGTGATGGATCACCAGGACGAGGCAGACTTCCTCTATGAGGATCAGTCCTCCGTCATGGAGTGGTCGGACGCAGGGTCGGAGGCAGTCTTAGAGGCCCAGTGCGCTCCCGTTCTTGCAGTAGCCATGGCACAAGCACGAGATGGCCCCTCGGTGAGAGCAGACGTCTGCGTGTGTGACATGGAGGATGCAGAGCGAGCTGCGGACCTCCGACACCTCGCTGTCCTGACTGGTGTTGCTGACACCACGGCGGTTCTAGCCGAGGACACAGCTACTCTGAGCCGAGCTACAGTTCCCGTACCCGAGCACCTACGCTCCGCAGTCGACGAGCAGGAGGCACTGGTGGCTAGAGCGGAGGCGCACGTGCAGAGTCTCATGGTCAAGCTCCGGGGGGCCAATGACCGTTCTTACACTGTGAATGTTCCAGTACGACGGGCTGTCGAGGAGTGTGGAGGATGTACACAGGCGTCTCGAGGCAGTCGAGTGGTCTCTACAAGATGCACGTCTAGGACAGGCGGACCTCCAGCAGCAGGTGGATGATGGGCTGCACACCAGGGGTCACGAGGAGCACCACGGCACTGACTACACCTTCGATGACCACGACGTCGCCGCGGATGCAATTGTGCCTACACATGCCGACGTCCCGCCAGCAGCTGACGGCCGAGAGACAGGTGTGTCACGAGGAGCAGGTGTCTTCGCAGCAGCTGTTCCTATAGCTCCAGATGACTTCCGTGGTGACTCATTGTCTTGCGCGCCCGCTGTACCAGTACCTCGTGGCCCGACGGCACTTCAGTCGACGACTAACGTACAGGACATCAACTTGTGCGACGAGCAGGCGTAGCTCCACTCCTTCCTACGGAGTGAGACCACGAGGCTACAGGAGGCTCTGGCTCGTGCCGACACGCACACTATCGAGGTTCACCGTCAGATTCCTTTCTCGGCTGACCGTCTACATGCGGCAGATGCAGCCAGCCGGTTGGCTGCCGCTTCAGAGCTTGTCGAGCTCCACACGCGCCTCGACGCAACGGAGGCCACGAGGCGATATGTAGCTCAGTAGTTGGAGGCGATAAAGCAGGCGATTGTTTTGGAGGAGGCCCTTAGCGCTGCACCAGTCACATCAGAAGATGACGACACTAGTGACGACTACGACAGTAATGACGATGACAGCAACGACGCCGCTCCAGGGTGAGGCTCTGTGCGAGCACATCCCACCAACATCGTCGTCACACTTGTTATTGTTGTGTAGGGGTATGTGACCATGGGGGAGGCCTGCTCCGTCTTCACAGATTGTGTTGGGTGCAGCCATCGGCTTTGCTCGTACTGTCAGCCTCTACAGCCCAGGGGGGGTGTTGGTGTATGGACTTTGGCCTGACACCCTTTTGAGGACAGCGAGGTTACTTGGGGTGTGGCACGACGCTATGGTCGAGGTTATGCTGGTCAAGGCCCGCGCACCTCGTGAGTTTCACCAGTGTGATGTGGAGACCCATTGCCTCTATGTGTTATGTAAGATCCATGCAAGGTTATGCCGGTCGAGATCCGCGTACCTGTTGAGTTCTATTGGTGTGACGTGGAGACCCATTGCCTACATGTGCTATGTATGATCCATGCATGATGTGGTCCAGACCCGGACACCCGGAGACATTTTTCGGAGTCACGAGGAGACCTTGTTTCTCTGTCTCTCTTGCATGATGTTTGACACGTAGGTGTGTGATTGACTTCGTGCATGGTCGAGACCCAGGCATTTGGTGGGATGCACCGTTGTCACGAGGAGACCCTGTGCTGTGGTTTACTTGATCAGTGCTCGCTATGATTGGTTGCCTAAGCCATCATCTCTTGCCTTCGCTCAGACATCGTTATGTTGATAGGTGTGTCAGCCACGGGGAGTGTTGGTGTGTGTGGCTTCCACCTGTCACGAGCAACGGCAAGGAGAGCAGCGGTACAGGAGAGCACGACAACATGGTCCTGGATGCGGACCTCGGAGACACCAGCGCATTGGCAGGTGGTGGACCACCCACTCGGAGCTGACCGACGACTGCCCCAGCGTTGTGGATGCTGTCTCAGACCTCCTAAAGGTTTTCTACAGCCTATCCTTGATGCGAACACAGCAGGCACCGGAGCACTGACGAGTGGTGGCTCAAACGGAAAGCCTAGGCAGCAGATTGGGGCAGCAGCGTTGTTGATGCAGCGTGCGGGCTTCCACGCTCGTTGCTTAAGTCAGCTGTCCCCTCTGTCTGCTGCTCTAGAGTCCAAGTCTGGAAGCTCTGGGTTTGTTACTCAGAAACGCACGCGCCAGAGTTAGCACCAGAAAGCAGCTGAAAACTGAAAGTAACTGGTTAGGAATGAAGAATGAGCAACAAAGGGAGACCCCTCCAAGTTCTAGCTCCTCCCCACTAGTGTAAAAGTTGTTACTCAACTAACCAGCCAATCAGAAAATAGTTGTGGACCTCTTTTCTGGCAGGCAGGGTTTTCTTGGTGAGCCCTGCCAGACGCCCGACAGCCCAAAACCCGGGCGTCGTCCGTTTTGCCCGACAAGTGGACCATACCATAATACCGACGCTGCAAACGCAGTCGTGCGGTCAGAATCAGCTAGAAAAATGTTAGCAGAGAGTTATGGCTGCCCGAACCCAGGCAGCGCCTACGGTAGTCCATGATGCCGAACAGGGTCATACAGCATGCAACAAGGACCCTAGGCAGGGCATGACGACGCAGACGCGATGGGACGCGCTAGACGCATGCAGACAACAATTGCGGTGGCAGTGACCGCTGGCAGCACGACCGCCGAGGAGGCCTGCCGATGGAGCTGAGCACGTCGCCAGAGAGAGGAGGCTCAAGCAAACCGCGAGTAGACCTCAGCGTGCGTCGGCTCCACCGGATGACGCTCCATCAGCGTCGAGTCTCGCCGTCAGTCATGAGCACGCCGATGTACACAAGCCGGGAAGACACAACAGAGCACAATGAGGGATGCGCAAAAACCAACAGGCTCCATCCACCAACAGCTGCCAGAGAGCTGCCACGACGCCCTGGGTGCTAGCCGGGGTGCTTTGCGGTTTTTCTGAAGACGCTAGAGTTTTCTCGGTGGACTGGCTCTTGAGCCCGATTTGCATGTTTTGCATTTTCTGTCCACCGATCGGTGCTGGACGTATGTGTGTGATCCATCGTAGCGTGTGACTTGAGATTCTGCATCTCTAGGTTCAGACGGCGTAGCGTTGTGATTTGTGTGCACAGAGTTACGGCCAAAACAGTGTTTTTGGGCCGGTTTTAGGACGGACCTTGCACTGCCGCATACGATACTTGTCGTGCGCCTCGACAAGTATTTATGCTGTGGACTTGTCATTTGTTGTCCCTCTCTGCAATTATATTCATTTTTAGCTTCTTGACACTCTTTACGTGTCCCTACCCAGACCCTTGCAGTTTTGTCTCTGACTTGTGACTGTTGTCACACTCTGACCTAGCGCTGACGCCTAGTGTTGCGACAAGTGGTTAGGAAGGTTCTAGGAAAGTTTTCTCTCGGAATTGTATATATGTGCTCGATGCACTCGACACTCGAAATACACTTATTGATTAATACGAATATTTTGTTTGTGGATAAACTAATGCGAGGTGCCTAGTTCGACCCTAATTTCTGTTGGTTTTTTTTGCATCTCTCATTGTGCTCTGTTGTGTCCTCCCGGCTTGTGTACATCGGCGTGCAGATGACTGACGGCGAGACTCGACGCTGATGGAGTGTCGTCCGGTGGAGCCGACGCACGCTGAGGTCTTCTCGCTGTTCGCTGGAGCCTCCTCTCTCCCGCGACGTGCTCAGCTCCATCGGCAGGCCTCCTCGGTGGTCGTGCTGCCGGCGGTCATTGACACCGCAGTTGCTGCTTGCATGCGTCCAGCGCGTCCCATCGCGTCTGCATCGTCATGCACTGCCTAGGGTCCCAGTTGCATGTTGCATGGCCCTGTTTGGCAGCATAAACCATTGTGGGCACTATCTGGGTTTAGGCTGCCATAACTCCTTGCTACTATTTTTCTAGCAGATTCTGACCGCACGGCTGCAATCGCAGCATCGGTATTATGGTATGGTCCAGTTTTCAGGCAAAACGGACGACGCCCGGGTTTTGGGCTGTCAGCTGCCTGGCAGGCCTCACCGAGAAAACCTGCCAGCCTGAACTGAGCTATTTTATGATTGGCTGATGAACTGAGTAACAAGCTCTACAGAGCTGGGGGGGGCCTAGAACTTGGAGGGGTCTCCCATTGTTGTTCATTCTTCATTCCTAATCAGTCATTATCAGTTTTCAGCTGCTTTCTGGTGCTAACTCTGGCGCGCGCGTTTCTGAGTAACAAAACCCAGAGTTTCCAGACTTAGACTCTAGAGCAGCAGACTGAGGGGGCAGCTGACTTAAGCAACGAGCATGGAAGCCCGCACGCTGCATCAACAACGCTGCTGCCCCAACCTGCTGCATAGTTTCCATTTTGGTATCAGAACCAGAGCGTAGCAGCAGCAGCAGAAGACTGGCGAACAGGTGCCAGACAACGCTGGCGCACCTCCCATACGCGCCAGTGCAGGGGAAATGCTGCCGGATTTTTTCCGACAGCATTGACCCTCCTGTTGGCGGCGTCAGAATTTTTCCCACGGCCACTGGGCCAGGGGAAATGCTGCCGAAATTTTTTCGGCAGCACTGACCCCCACGCGTGACGCGAGGAGGTGAGCAGCAGGCGGCGTCTGACGTCTGTGGGCGACGACGCACGCGGCAACGTCAACCAGGTGCAGTGACTGGCACCACCAGCAGCAGGCAGGCAGAAGCAGCAGCTCGCAGCAGCCCGCAGCAGCAGCAGCTCGCAGCAGCAGCAGCAGCAGCTCGCAGCAGCAGCAGCAACAGCCCGAAGCAGCAGCAGCTCGCAGCAACAGAAGCAGCAGCGTACAGCAGCAGGAGCGGCGTGCAGTAGCAGCAGCAGCCCGCAGCAGTAGCCGGCTACAGCAGCTCGCAGCAGCAGCAGGCTGCAGCCGCAGCATGCAGCAGCTGCAGCAGCGTGCAGCAGCAGCAACGGGCTGCAGCAGCTGTTGTAGCGAGCTGCAGCAGCCGACAGCTGCAACAGCAGAAGCAGCAGCAGTGAGCAACAGCTGCCAGGCGCAGCTGCTGCTGCCCGCTGCTCGTAGCGAGCGAGCAGCGAGCAGCAGCTCGCTGCTGCCAGCGAGCAACAGCTCGCTGCTGCAGGGCGAGCAGCAGCCCGCTGCTCGCAGCACGCAGCGGGCTGCTGCCCGCTGGTGATAAGAAAAGAGATAAAAAAAACAAAATAAAATAGCAAAAAAAATCCCCCACCCCCGCAGCTCGCTACAGCAGCCTGCAGCTGCAGCGAGCAGCTGCTGCAGCACGCAGCAGCTGCAGCAGCACTCAGCTGCAGCAGCTCGCTGCTATAGCAACAGCAGTCACAACAGCTGCCGCAGCTCGCAGCACGAGCAGCAGCAGCTGCAGCACCCGCAGCAGCAGCAATAGCAGCAGCAGCAGCAGCTGCAGTAGCAGCAGTAGTAGCACACAGCTGCAGCAGTAGCAGCAGCAACAGCAGTAGCAGATGCAGCAGTAGCAGCAACAGCTGCAGCAGCAGCAGCAGCAAACAGCTGCAGCAACAACAGCAGTAGCAGCAGCAGCAGCAACAACAGCAGCAGCAGCAGCTGCAGCAGCATCTGCAGCAGCATCAGCACCAACAACAGCAGCGGCGGCCCCAACACTTGCCGCTGCTGACGTCAGTACCCCTCTGCTGCCGTCACTACTGACGTCATCAACAGAGAAAGGAAAAAGAAAGGGAGGCCAGGGGAGAAAACAATGGTACTACACACACGCAGTTCCCTTTGCTGACGTCAGCCATCCTCGGCTGATGTCACTGCTGACATCAGCAGCACAGAAGAAAGGAAAAAAAAAACAAAAACAAAAGGGGACGAGAGGCATCCTTAACCACCATGACCAACAGCCCCTCTGACGCGGGGTCCTCCTCCGTTGGGGGAGGGACCCCTAGCCCCCCTTTTGTGCAGCAGCAGCAGCAGTAGCCGCAGCAGCAGGAGCAGTAGCAGCCGCAGCAGCAGCAGCAGCAGCAGCAGCAACAGCAGCCGTAGCAGCAGCAGCAACAGCAGCACCAGCAGTAGCAGCAGCAGCAGCAACAGCATCAGCAGCAGCAGCAGCAGCAGCAACAGCAGCAGCAGCAGCAGTAACAGCAACAGTTGCCCTCTGGCATCGGCAGTGGCATCCCTGACCCACTCGTCTCTCTTCAGCTGCAGCTTGCCGCCTTGATGCAGAGGCAGCAGCAGCAGCAGTAGCAGCAACTGCAGCAGCAGAAGTCCTCTGGCATCGGCGGCGGCGTCCTTGACCCCCTCGCCGCTCTTCAGCTATAGCTCACCGCCTTGACGTAGCAGCTTGCGGCGCTACAACCATCAGCTTCCCACACTGCTACCGGTGCACTGCCATCCTTCATCCCTCCAGGGCACGCCAGCCCAGCTGTGTCCGCTGCCACGCACTACCTAGCGCAACAGCAGACTCAGCGCCAGCGGCAGACGGTGACCTCCGTCCTTGGCCCTACTCTGGGCGCCGGCCGCAGGCAGAAGGACTTTGAGACACCGCCGCCGCCGCTTAAGGCTGGCGAGCAGTTTCGGAGCTGGGAGCTCAGCTTTCGGATCTGGGTGCAAGGGGAGGGCCTATGGGTGTACTACACCCATCCCTATGACTCCACCTAGGCCGACCAGCTGTATGACGCTGGTCGCGCCGTCCATGCCCTCGTCCCAGTCGCCCCTCCGGCTTCCCGCCTGGCACTGGAGCCTTTCCTCGGCGACTTCACCACTGGCGCCATACCGGACCCTGCATCCGCATGGCACATCCTCACTCGACCTCATCGTCTGTCTAGCGACGCTGAGATCAGCCGTCTGCTCCGAGAGTTCAACTCCCTGCGCATGGGGGAGACCGAGACGGTCACTGCCTACTGGCAGCGAGCGGAGGACATCCTGCGTCGTCTCGGCACAGCCGCTCCACCCCCTCTGTCCGCGCTCCTCACCATCAAGCGCGGCGCCACCAGCGCGTACGCGGACGTCTTCGTCCACTACCCCCAGGACGTCCTCTCCACCATGGCGACCCAGGGCACCCTCATGCCCTGGGCATACGAGCTTTTCCTCCGCATTGAGGAAGCTCGCCAGGAGTCCGAACTCCATCGCACGGAGGCTCTCGCCTCCGTGGCCATCGCCTCCCCCGCCACAGCTACATCCGCCAGCTCCTCCGCCAGCTCCTCCGCCAGCGCTTCGCCGACGGCGAAGAAGACGCGTCGGAGCAAGAAGGGCAAGGGTCAGCAGCAGCAGCAGCAGCAGCCGTCGACCGGGTCTGGCAGTGGTGGCTCTGCCTGCCACAACTGTGGCCAGCCTGGGCACGGGTGGTACACGTGCCCGCTGCCGACGGACGAGGCGCGCATCATCGCCACCATGCATCGCCAGCGGGAGCGCCGTCTCGCCTCTGCCTCCGTCGTTGTCGCCAGTTCTGACGCCTCGACCTCGTCCAGCGGCTCCACCACCCCGGTCGCCTCGCCAGTCTCGCAGACACCGACTCCACAGCCGTCGGCACCCCCGTTCCCTTCGACGATTCCGTCCTCCTCCTCCCCAGGCTCCGGCGCCGTCACACCGCACTCCGTCTACGCTCCCGGGCCCTCCTCCCGTGAGCGTCAGCTGGAGCAGTTTATCGCGCTCCAACTCGGCCTGCCTTGCCCTCCTCCCCAGGGAAGTGCGAGTTGCGTCACCTCCTGCTCTCCTGCCCAGCCCTGCATGACTGAGACTGAGCTGTGGTCGTGTCCCATTTCCTCGCCTGTCTCGTCGTCGCCCGTGGCCTCCTCCGTCTCTCTTCTTGATGATGTTGCCTGGTTTGACGATTGGCAGTCCCGTTTCGCGCCTCCGTCCACCGCGTCCGCGTCCCTCGCCTGCTGCCATGTGACCGTTAGCGATCTAGCGACCCCGGTCCAGGACCCTGCTGAGACCTGGATCATCGACTCCGGGGCCACGCATCACATGATGGCCTCTCGTGAGGCCTTCAGTATGCTCGGCCCTGTCGACGATGTCTCCGGTGTCCGGACGGGCTCTGGGCAGGTGTTGCCTGTCCGTGGTGTTGGCATCGTTCGTTTTCGTGGTCCTGCCGGTGACGTCTTTCTGACCGATGTCCTCTTCGTCCCTGGTCTCGAGCTCAGCCTTCTGTCCGTGACTGCCCTTGACCGCATGAGCATGGATGTTGTGCACTCGCGTGGTGTTGGCACTGTGTCGTTGCGTCCGTCTCGTCTTGTCGTCCTGCACGCCACCGCCCATGGCAACCTGTGGCATGTTCCTCGTCTCTCCTCTTCTTCTCCCGTCTCCTCCTCGTCGGCCGCCACAGGCCATGTGCTCGTCACCAGTACGCTTTCTCCTCAGCACA
>SZWC01016225.1:0-11177 GCA_023375785.1 Penium margaritaceum
CCCGGCTTTGGTTTCAGTGACCCGGCATTGGATTCTGTGACCCGGCTCTGGTTTCTCTGACCCGGCTTTGGTTTCTGTGACCCAGCTTTTGTTTCTGTGACCTGGCTTTGGTTTGCTGTGACCCGGCGCTAGATTATGTGACTCGGCTTTGGTTTTTATGACTTGGCTTTGGTTTCTGTGACATGGCTTTGGTTTTTGTGACTTGGTTCTGGTTTCTGTGATCCGGCTGTGGTTTCTGTCACCTGGCTTTGGTTTTTGTGACCCGGCTTTGGTTTCTGTGACCCGACTTTGGTTTCTAGACCAGCTTTGGTTTCTGCGACCGGCTTTGGTTTCTGTGACCCGACTTTGGTTTCTATGACCCGCCTTTGGTTTCTGTGACGCGACTTTGATATCTGTGCACCAGCTTTAGTTTCTGTGATCCGGCTTTGGTTTATGTGACCCGGCTGTGGTTTCTGTGACCCGGTTTTGGTTTCTGTTACCCAGCTTTGGTTTCTGTGACCCGGCTTTGGTTTCTGTGACCCGATTTGGTTTTCGTGACCCAAATTTGGTTTTTGTGACCAGGCTTTGGTTTCTATGACCCGGCTTTGGTTTCAGTGACCCCGGTTTGGTTTGTGTGACCTTGCTTTGGTTTATTTGGCCCGGCTTTGGTTCTGTGATCCGGCTTTGGATTCTGTGACCCGGCTTTGGTTTGTGTGACCCGACTTTGGTTTCTGTGACCGGGCTTTGGTGTCTGTGCTCCGGCTTTGGTTCGTTGACCCGGCTTTGGTTTCTGTGACCGGCTTAGCTTTCTGTGACCCGGCTTCGGTTTAAATGACCCGGCTTTGGATTATGTGACCCGGCTTTGGTTTCTATGAGCCGACTTTGGTTTGTGTGTCCCGGGTTTGGTTTCTGCGACCCGGCTTTGGTTTCTGTGACCCGGCTTTGGCTTCGGTGACCCGGCGTTTGTTTCTCTGACCTGGCTTTGGTTTTTGTGACCCGGCTTTGGTTTGTTTGACCCGGCTTTGCTTTCTGTGACCCGCCTTTGTTTTCTATGACTCGGCTTTTGTTTCTGTGACCCGGCTTTTGTTTCTGTGACCCGGCTTTGGTTTCTGTGACTCGGCTTTGGTGTCTGTGACCCGGCTTTGGTTTCTGTGACCCGGCTTTGGTTTTTGTGACCCGGCTTTGGTTTCTGTGACCCTGCTTTGGTTTCTGTGACCCGGCTTTGGTTTCTTTGACTCGGCTTTGGTGTCTATGACCCGGCTTTGGTTTCTGTGACCCGGCTTTGGTATCTGTCGCCTGGCTCTGGTTTCCGTGATCTACCTTTGGTTTCTGTGACCCGGCTTTGGTTTCTGTGACCCGGCTTTGGTTTCTGTGACCCGGCTTTGGTTTCTGTGATCGGCTTTGGTTTTTGTGACCCGGCTTTGGTTTCCGTGACCCGGCTTTGGTTTCTGTGGCCCGGCTTTGGTTTCTTTGACCCGGTTTTGGTGTCCATGACCCGACTTTGGTTTCTATGACCCGGCTTTGGTATCTGTCGACCGGCATTGGTTTCTGTGACCCGGCTTTGGTTTTTGTGACCCGACTTTGGTGTCTGTGGACCGGCTTTTGTTTCTCTGACCCGACTTTGGTTTCTGTGACTTGGCTTTGGTTTCTGTGACCCAGCTTTTGTTTCTGTGACATGGCTTTGGTTTGTATGACCTGGTTTTGGTTTGTGTGATCCGACTTTGGTTCCTGTCACCTGGCTTTGGTTTTTGTGACCCGGCTTTGGTTTATGTGACCCGGTTTTGGATTCTGTGACCCGGTTTTGGGTTTTGTGACCGGATTTGGTTTATGTGACCCGGCTTTGGTTTCTGTGACCCGGCTTTGGTTTCTTTGACCCAGCTTTTCTTTCTGTGACCCAGCTTTTGTTTTTGTGATCCAGCTTTGGTTTCTGTGACCCGGCTTTGGTTTTCGTGTCCCGGCTTTGGTTTCTTTGATGCGGCTTTGGTTTTTGTGACCTGGCTTTAGTTTTTGTGACCCGGCTCAGCTTTGGGTGACCCGGTTTTGGTTTATGTGACCCGGCTTTGGTTTATGTGACTCGGCTTTGGTTTCTGTGACCCGGCATTGGTTTCTGTGACCCGGCTTTGGTTTCTGTGACCCGGCTTTGGTTGCTATGACCCGGCTTTGGTTTTGTGACCCGGCTCTTATTTCTGTGACCCGGCTTTGGTTTCTGTGCCCCGGCTTTGCTATACGTGGCACGGCTTTGGTTTCTGTGACCCGCCTTTGGTTTCTGTGCCCCGGCTTTGGTTTCTGTGACCCGGCTATGGTTTCTGTGACTCGGCTTTGGTTTCTGTGACCCGGCTTTGCTATACGTGGCCCGGCTTTGGTTTCTGTGACCCGCCTTTGGTTTCTGTGCCCCGGCTTTGGTTTCTGTGACCCGGCTATGGTTTCTGTGACTCGGCTTTGGTTTCTGTGACCCGGCTTTGCTATACGTGGCCCGGCTTTGGTTTCTGTGACCCGCCTTTGGTTTCTGTGACCCGGCTTTGGTTGCTGTGAACAGCTTTGGTTAATGTGACCTGGCTTTGGTTTCAATGACCCAGCTTTTGTTTCTGTGACCCGACTTTGGTTTCTGTGACCCGGCTTTGATTTCTGTGACCCGCCTTTGGTTTTTTTAGCCCGGCTTTAGTTTTTGTGACCCGGCTTTGGTTACTATGACCCAGCTTTGGTAACTCTGATCCGGCTTCAGTTTCTGTAATCCAGATTTGGTTTTTGTGACCCGGCTTTGGTTTTTGTGGCCAGGCTTTGGTTTCTGTAACCCGGCTTTGGTTTCTGGGACTTGGCTTTGGTTTCTGTGACTTGGCTTGGTTTATGTGACCCGGCTTTGGTTTCTGTGAGTCGGCTTTGGTTTTTGTGACCTGGCTTTGGGTTCAGTGATCCGGCGTTGGTGTCTGTGACCCAGCTTTGGTTTCTGTGACCTGGCTTTGGTTTCTGTGACCCGGCTTCGGTTTCTGTGACCCGGCTTTGGTTTCTGTGATTGGCTTTGGTTTTTGTGACCCGGCTTTGGTTTCTGTCACCTGGCTTTTGTTTCTATGACCCGGCTTTGGTTCCTTTGACCCGGCTTTGGGGTCTATGACCCGGCTTTGGTTTCTGTGATCCGACCTTGGTATCTGTCCTCCGGCTTTGGTTTCTGTGACCTGGCATTTGTTTATATGACCCGGATTTGGTTTCAGTGACTTGGTTTTGGTTTGAGTGACATGGCTTTGGTTTGTGTGACCTGGTTCTGGTTTTTGTGATCCGGCTTTGGTTTCTGTCACCTGGCTTTCGTCTTTGTGAACCGGCTTTGGTTTTTGTGACCCGGTTTTGGTTTCTGTGACTCAGTTTATGCTTTTGTGACCGGATTTGGTTTCTGTGACCCGGCTTTGGTTTCTGTGACCCGGCTTTGGTTTGTGTGATCCGGCTTTTCTTTCTGTGACCCGGCTTTGGTTTCTATGTTCCAGCTTTGATTTTTGTGACCCGGCTTTGGTTTATGTGACCCGGCTTTGGTTTCTGTGACCCGGCTTTGGTTTCTGTGACCCGGCTTTGGTTTATGTGACCCGGCTTTGGTTTCTGTGACCCGGCTTTGGTTTCCGTGGCCCGGCTTTGGTTTCTGTGACCTGGCTTTAGTTTCTGTGACCCGGCTCATTTTTCCATGACCCGGTTTTGGTTTATGTGACCCGGTTTTGGTTTCTATGACTCGGCTTTGGTTTCCGTGACCTGGCTTTGGTTTCTGTGACCCGGATTGGTTTATATGACCCGGCTTTGTTTTCTGTGACCTGGCTTTGGTTTCTATGACCCAGCTTTGGTTTTGTGACCCGGCTTTGGTTTCTGTGACCCGGCTTTGGTTTCAGAGACCCGGCTTTGGTTTTTGTGACCGGACTTTGGTTTCTGTGACCCGGCTTTGGTTTATGTGACCCGACTTTGGTTTCTGTGACCCCGCTTTGGTGTCTGTGACCCGGCTTTGGTTTATGTGACCCGCCTTTGGTATCTATGGCACAGCTTTGGTCTCTCTGACCCGGTTTTGGTTTATATGACCCGGCTTTGGTGTCTGTGGACTGGCTTTTGTTTCTGTGACCCGGCTTTGGTTTCTGTGACTTGGCTTTGGTTTATGTGACCTAGCTTTGGTTTATAAGACCCGGCTTTTAGTTTCTATGACCCGGCTATGGTTGATGTGACTTGGCTTTGGTTTCAATGACCCAGCTTTGGATTATGTGAACCGGCTTTGGTTTCTCTGATCGTCTTTGGTTTCTGTGACTCGGCTTTTGTTAATGTGAACAGGCTTTGGTTTGCTGTGACCCAGCTCTGGATTATGTGACTCGGCATTGGTTTTTGTGACTAGGCTTTGGTTTCCGTGACATGGCTTTGGTTTCTGTGACCTTGTTCTGGTTTCTGTGATCCGGCTTTGGTTTCTGTCACTGGCTTTGGTTTTTGTGACCCGGCTTTGGTTTTTGTGACCCGGCTTTGGTGTCTGTGGACCGGCATTTGTTTTTGTGACCCGGCTCTGGTTTCTGTTACTTGGCTTTGGTTTCTGTGACCAAGCTTTGGTTTATGTGACATGGCTTTGGTTTTTGTGACCTGGTTCTGGTTTCTGGGATCCGGCTTTGGTTTCTCTCACCTGGCTTTGGTTTTTGTGACCCGGCTTTGGTTTCTGTGACCCAGTTTTGGTTTTTGTGACCCGGTTTTGGTTTTTGTGACCGAATTTTGTTTCTGTGACCCGGCTTTGGTTTCTGTGACCCGGCTTTGATTTCTGTGACCCACCTTTGGCTTGTGTGACCCACCTTTGGTTTCTGTGACCCCGCGTTGGTTACTGTTACCTAGCTTTGGTTACTATGATCCGGCTTCGGTTTCTGTGATCCGACTTTGGTTTCTATGACCCGGCTTTGGTTTCTGTGACCCGGCTTTGATTTCTGTGACCCACCTTTGGCTTGTGTGACCCACCTTTGGTTTCTGTGACCCCGCGTTGGTTACTGTTACCTAGCTTTGGTTACTATGATCCGGCTTCGGTTTCTGTGATCCGACTTTGGTTTCTATGACCCGGCTTTGGTTTCTGTGACCCGGCTTTGATTTCTGTGACCCACCTTTGGCTTGTGTGACCCACCTTTGGTTTCTGTGACCCCGCGTTGGTTACTGTTACCTAGCTTTGGTTACTATGATCCGGCTTCGGTTTCTGTGATCCGACTTTGGTTTCTATGACCCGGCTTTGGTTTCTGTGACCCGGCTTTGATTTCTGTGACCCACCTTTGGCTTGTGTGACCCACCTTTGGTTTCTGTGACCCCGCGTTGGTTACTGTTACCTAGCTTTGGTTACTATGATCCGGCTTCGGTTTCTGTGATCCGACTTTGGTTTCTATGACCCGGCTTTGGTTTCTGTGACCCGGCTTTGATTTCTGTGACCCACCTTTGGCTTGTGTGACCCACCTTTGGTTTCTGTGACCCCGCGTTGGTTACTGTTACCTAGCTTTGGTTACTATGATCCGGCTTCGGTTTCTGTGATCCGACTTTGGTTTCTATGACCCGGCTTTGGTTTCTGTGACCCGGCTTTGATTTCTGTGACCCACCTTTGGCTTGTGTGACCCACCTTTGGTTTCTGTGACCCCGCGTTGGTTACTGTTACCTAGCTTTGGTTACTATGATCCGGCTTCGGTTTCTGTGATCCGACTTTGGTTTCTATGACCCGGCTTTGGTTTCTGTGACCCGGCTTTGATTTCTGTGACCCACCTTTGGCTTGTGTGACCCACCTTTGGTTTCTGTGACCCCGCGTTGGTTACTGTTACCTAGCTTTGGTTACTATGATCCGGCTTCGGTTTCTGTGATCCGACTTTGGTTTCTATGACCCGGCTTTGGTTTCTGTGACCCGGCTTTGATTTCTGTGACCCACCTTTGGCTTGTGTGACCCACCTTTGGTTTCTGTGACCCCGCGTTGGTTACTGTTACCTAGCTTTGGTTACTATGATCCGGCTTCGGTTTCTGTGATCCGACTTTGGTTTCTATGACCCGGCTTTGGTTTCTGTGACCCGGCTTTGATTTCTGTGACCCACCTTTGGCTTGTGTGACCCACCTTTGGTTTCTGTGACCCCGCGTTGGTTACTGTTACCTAGCTTTGGTTACTATGATCCGGCTTCGGTTTCTGTGATCCGACTTTGGTTTCTATGACCCGGCTTTGGTTTCTGTGACCCGGCTTTGATTTCTGTGACCCACCTTTGGCTTGTGTGACCCACCTTTGGTTTCTGTGACCCCGCGTTGGTTACTGTTACCTAGCTTTGGTTACTATGATCCGGCTTCGGTTTCTGTGATCCGACTTTGGTTTCTATGACCCGGCTTTGGTTTCTGTGACCCGGCTTTGATTTCTGTGACCCACCTTTGGCTTGTGTGACCCACCTTTGGTTTCTGTGACCCCGCGTTGGTTACTGTTACCTAGCTTTGGTTACTATGATCCGGCTTCGGTTTCTGTGATCCGACTTTGGTTTCTATGACCCGGCTTTGGTTTCTGTGACCCGGCTTTGATTTCTGTGACCCACCTTTGGCTTGTGTGACCCACCTTTGGTTTCTGTGACCCCGCGTTGGTTACTGTTACCTAGCTTTGGTTACTATGATCCGGCTTCGGTTTCTGTGATCCGACTTTGGTTTCTATGACCCGGCTTTGGTTTCTGTGACCCGGCTTTGATTTCTGTGACCCACCTTTGGCTTGTGTGACCCACCTTTGGTTTCTGTGACCCCGCGTTGGTTACTGTTACCTAGCTTTGGTTACTATGATCCGGCTTCGGTTTCTGTGATCCGACTTTGGTTTCTATGACCCGGCTTTGGTTTCTGTGACCCGGCTTTGGTTTCTGTGACCCGGCTTTGATTTCTGTGACCCACCTTTGGCTTTTGTGACCCACCTTTGGTTTCTGTGACCCCGCTTTGGTTACTGTTACCTAGCTTTGGTTACTATGATCCGGCTTCGGTTTATGTGATCCGACTTTGGTTTCTATGACCCGGCTTTGGTTTTTGTGGCCAGGCTTTGGTTTATGTGACCCGGATTTGGTTGGTGTGACTCGTCTTTGGTTTCTTTGACCCGGCTTTGGATCCTCTGTAACCAGGCTTTGGTTTCAGTGACCAGGCGTTCGTTTTTGTGACCCGGCTTTGGTTTCTGTGACCCGGCTTTGGTTTATGTGACTCGTCTTTGGTTTCTGTGACCCAGCTTTGGACCCTTTGTGACCCGGCCTTGGTTTTGGGACCCGGCTTCGATTTCTGTGACTCAGCTTTGGTTTACGTGACCCGGCTTTGGTTTCTGTGACCCGGCTTTGGCTTCCGTGACCTGGTTTTGGTTTCTGTGACCCGGCTTTGGTTTCTATGACCTGGTTTTTCTTTATGTGACCCGACTTTGGTTTCTATGACCCGGTTTTGGTTTCTGTGACCCGGCTTTGGTTTCCGTGACCTGGTTTTGGTTTCTGTGACCCGGCTTTGGTTTTTGTGACCCCGCTTTGGTTTCTGTGACCCGATGTTTATTTATGTGACCCGGCATTGGTTTCTGTGACCCAGCTTTGGTTTCTTTGAATCGGCTTTTATTTCTGTGACCCGGCTTTTGTTTGTGTGACCCGCCTTTGGTTTCTGTGACCCGGCTTTGGTTTCTCTGACCGACTTTGGTTTCTGTGACCCGGCTTTGGTATGTGTGACCCGGCTTTGGTTTCTGTGACCCGGCTTTGGTGTCTGTGGACCGGCTTTGGTTTCTATGACCCGGCTTTGGGTTCTGTGACTTGGCTTTGGTTTCTGTGACATGGCTTTGGTTTTTGTGAACTGGTTCTGGTTTCTGTGATCTGGCTTTGGTTTCTGTCACTGGCTTTGGTTTTCGTGACCGGCTTTGGTTTATATGACCCGGCTTTGGTTTCTGTGACCCGGCTTTGGTTTCTGTGACTCGTGTTTGGTTTCTGTGAGCCGGCTTTGGACCCTCTGTGACCCGGTACTGGTTTTTGTGACCCGCCTTTGGTTTTTGTGACCCGGCATTGGTTTTTGTGACCTGGTTTTTGTTTCTATGACCCGGCTTTTGTTTCCGGGGCCTTGCTTTGGTTTCTGTGACCCGGCTTTGGTTTCCGTGATCCGGCTTTGGTTTTTGTGACCTGGCTTTGGTTTCTGTGACCCGGCTTTGGTTTCTGTGACCCGGCTTTGGTTTCGGTGACCCGGCTTTGGTTTCTATGACCCGGCTTTGGTTTCTGTGACCTGGCTTTGGTTTCTGTGACCCGGCTTTGGTTTCTGTAACCCGGCTTTGGTTACTGTGACCCGGCTTTTGTTTATGTTACCCGGCTTTTGTTTCTATGACCTGGTTTTGGTTTTTGTGACCCGGCTTTGGTTTCCGTGACCCGGCTTTGGTTTCTGTGACCCGGCATTGGTTTCTGTGACCCGGCTTTGGTTTCTGTGACCTGGCTTTGATTTTTGTGACCCTGCTTTGGTTTCTGTGACCCGGCTTTGGTTTTTGTGACCTGGCTTTGGTTTCTGTGACCCGACGTTGGTTTCTGTGAACCGGCTTTGGTTTCTGTGACCCGGCTTTGGTTTCTTTTAATCGTGTTTGATTTATGTGACCCGGCTTTTATTTGTGTGACCCGGCTTTGGTTTCTGTAACCCGTCTTTGGTTTCTGTGACCCGGCTTTGGTTTCTTTGACCTGGCTTTGGTTTATGTGACCCGGCTTTGGTTTCTGTGACCCGGCTTTGGTGTCTGTGGATTGGCTTTGGTTTCTGTGACCCGGCTTTGGTTTGTGTGACTTGGCTTTGGTTTCTGTGAGCCAGCTTTTGTTTCTATGAGCCGGCTTTTAGTTTCTATGACCCGGCTTTGGTTTATGTGTCCCGGCTTTGGTTTCAGTGACCCGACTTTGGATTCTGTGACCCGGCTTTGGTTTCTCTGACCCGACTTTGGTTTCCGTGACCCGGCTTTGGTTTCTGTGACCTGGCTTTGGTTTGCTATGACCCGGCTCTGGTTTCTGTGACTTGGCTTTGGTTTATGTGACTTGGCTTTGGTTCTGTGACTTGGCTTTGGTTTTTGTGACTTGGTTCTGGTTTCTGTAATCTGGCTTTGGTTTCTGTCACCCGGCTTTGGTTCTTGTGACCCGGCTTTGGTTTCTGTGACCCGACTTTGGTTTATGTGATCCGGCTTTGGTTTATGTGACCCGGCTTTGGTTTTTGTGACCTGGCTTTGGTTTCTGTGACTCGGCTTTGGTTTCTGTGACCCGGCTTTGGTTTGTGCGACCCCGCTTTGGTTTTTGTGACCTGGCTTTGGTTTCTGTGACTCGGCTTTCGTTCTATGACCTGGCTTTGGTTGATGTGACCCGGCTTTGGTTTATATGATCCGGCTTTGGATTCTTTGACCTGCTTTGTTTTCTGTCACCTGGCTTTGGTTTCTATGACCGGGCTCTAGTTTATGTGCGCCGGCTTTCGTTCGTTGACTCGGCTTTGGTTTCTGTGACCCGGCTTTGGTTTATGTGATCCGGCTTTGGTTTATGTGACCCGGCATTGGTTTATGTGACCCAGCTTTGGTTTCTGTGACCCGGCTTTGGTTTCTATGGCCCGGCTTTGGTTTTTGTGACCCGGCTTTTGTTTCTGTGACTTGGCTTTGGTTTTTGTGACCTGGCTTTGGTTTCTGTGTCCCGGCTTTTAATTCTGAGACCCGGCTTTGGTTTCTGTGACCCGGCTTTGGTTTCTGTGACCCGGCTTTCGTTTCTCTGACCTGAATTTGAGTTTTATGACCCGGCTTTGCTTTGAGTGACCCGGCTTTTCTTTCTATGACCCGGCTTTATTTTCCGTGACTCGGCTTTTGATTATGTGACCCGGCTTTGGTCTGTGTGACCGGCTTTGGTTTCTATAACCCGACTTTGGTTTCTGTGACCCGGCTTTGGTTTCTGTGACCCGGCTTCTCTTTCTGTGATCCGGCTTTGCTTTCAGTGACCCAGCTTTGGTTTCTGTGACCCGGCTTTGGTTTCTGTGACCCGGCTTTGGTTTCTGTGACCCGGCTTTGGTTTTAATGACCCGGCTTTGGATAATGGGATCCGGCTTTGGTTTATGTGACCCGGCTTTGGTTTTTGTGATCCGGCTTTGGTTTCCGTGACTTCGCTCTGGTTACTATGACCTGGATTTGGTTTATGTGACCTGGCTTTGGTTCTGTGACCTGGCTTTGGTTGCTGTGACCAGGCTTATGTTTATGTGAGCGGGCATTGGATTCTGTGACCCGGCTTTGGTTTGAGTTACCGGGCATTGGTTTCTATGACCGGGCTTTGGTTTCAGTGCTCCGACTTTGGTTTGTTGACCTGGCTTTGGTTTCTGTGACCCGGCTTTGGTTTCTGTGATCCGGCTTTGGTTTCTATGACCGGCTTTGGTTTCTGTGATCCGGCTTTGGTTTATGTGACCCGGCTTTGGGTTCTAAGACCCGGCTTTGGTTTGTGCGACCCGGCTTTGGTTTCTGTGACTTGGCTTCGGTTTCTGTGACCCGGCTTTGGTTTCTGTGACCCGACTTTGGTTTCTGTGATCCGGCTTTGGTTTCTGTGACCCGGCTTTGGTTTCTGTGACCCGGCTTTGGTTTGTGTGACCCGGCTCTGGTTTTTGTGATCCGGCTTTGGTTCATGTGACCGGGCTTTGGTTTCTATGACCCGGCTTTTGTTTTGTGACCCGGCTTTGGTTTCTGTGACCCGGCTTTGGTTTCTACGACCCGGCTTCAGTTTTTGTGACCCGGTTCTGGTTTTTGTGACCCAGTTTTGGTTTCTGTGACCCGGCTTTGGTTCGTGTGACCCGGCTTTGGTTTCTGTAACCCGGCTTTGGTTGTTGTGATTCGGCTTTGGTTTCTGTGACCCGGCTTTGGTTTCAGTGACCGAGCTTTGGTTTCTATGACTCGGCGTTGGTTTTGTGACCCGGCTTTGGTTTCAATGACCCGGTTTTGGTTTCTAGGACCCGGCTTTGGTTTCTGTGACCCAGCTTTGGTTTCTGTGACCCCGCTTTGGTTTCTGTGACCCCGCTTTGGTTTTTGTGGCCTGGCTTTGGTTTCTGTGACCCGGCTTTGGTTTCAGTGACCCGGCTTTGGTTTCTTTGATCTGGCTTTTGTTTCTGTGAGCCGCCTTTGGTTTGTTGACCCGGCTTTGGTTTCTATGGCCCGGCTTTGGTTTCACTGATCCGGCTTTGGTTTCTGAGACCTGTCTTAGGTTTATGTGACCCGGCTTTGGTTTTTGTGA
>SZWC01016225.1:47624-64836 GCA_023375785.1 Penium margaritaceum
TTGCGCCCTAGTTGCACCCTAGTTGCGCCCTAGTTGCGCCCTAGTTGCGCCCTTGTTGCGCCCAAGTTACGCCCTACTTGCGCCCTAGTTCCGCCCTGGTTACGCCCTAGTTGCGCCCTAGTTGCACCCTAGTCGTGCCCTAGTTGCGCCCTAGTTGCGTCCTAGTTGCGGCCTAGTTGCATCCTACTTGTGCCCTCATTGCACCCTACTTGCGCCCTACTGGCACCCTACTTGTACCCCAATTGTGCCTTAGTTGGGCACTAGCTACGCCCTAGTTGTGCCCTAGTTGCGCCCTAGTTGTGTCCTACTTGCGCCCTACTTGCGCGCTAGTTGTGCCTTAGTTGCGCCTTAGTTGCGCCAAACTTACGCACTAATTGCACCTTAGTTGTGTCCTACTTGCGCCCTAGTTGCGCCCTAGTTACGCTATAGTTGCGCCCTGGTTGCACCCTACTTGTGCCCTAGTTGCGCTCTAGTTGCACCATATTTGCGCCCAAGCTGCGCCTAAGTTGCGCCCTAGTTGCGCCCAACTTGCAAACTAGTTACACCCTAGTTGCGCCCTAGTTGCACCCTAGTTGAACCCTTCTTGCGCCCTTATTGCACCAAACTTACACCCTACAAGCACCCTACTTGCGCCCTAGTTGCGCCTCAGTTGGACGCTAGCTACGCACTAGTTGTGCCCTAGTTGTGTCCTAGGTTCGTCCTACTTCCGCCCTACTTGCACCCTAGTTGTACCCTAGTTGTGCCATACTTGTACCCTAGTTGCGCCCTAGTTGCGCCCTAGTTCCGCCCTGAGTGCGCGCCCTAGTTGCGCACAAGTTGCACACTACTTGCGCCATACTTGCACCCTACTTGTGTCCTCATTGCGCCTCAGTTGGGCACTAGCTACGACCTAGTTGTACCCTTATTGCGCCCTAGTTGCTTTTTACTTGTGCCCTATGTGCGCCCTAGTTGCGCCGTAGTTTCGCCCTAGTTGCACCCTAGTTGCAACCTAGGTGTGCCCTATTTGCGTCCTAGTTGTGCCCTAGTTGCGCCCTTGTTGCACCCTGGTTGCGTCCAAGTTACGCCCTACTTGCGCCCTAGTTGCGCCCTAGTTGCGCCCTAGTTGCGCCCTAGTTGCGCCCTAGTTGCACCCTAGTCGTGCCCTAGTTACGCCCTACTTGCGCCCTACGGGCACCCTACTTGTACCCTAGTTGCGCCCTAGGTGCGCCCTAGTTGCGCCGTAGTTGCGCCCTAGTTGCGCTCTAGTTGCGCCCTAGTTCCGCCCTGAGTGCGCGCCCTAGTTGCGCACAAGTTGCACCCTACTTGCGCCTTACTTGCACCCTACTTGCGCCTTACTTGCACCCTACTTGCGCCTTACTTGCACCCTACTTGCGCCTTACTTGCACCCTACTTGCGCCTTACTTGCACCCTACTTGCGCCTTACTTGCACCCTACTTGCGCCTTACTTGCACCCTACTTGCGCCTTACTTGCACCCTACTTGCGCCTTACTTGCACCCTACTTGCGCCTTACTTGCACCCTACTTGCGCCTTACTTGCACCCTACTTGCGCCTTACTTGCACCCTACTTGCGCCTTACTTGCACCCTACTTGCGCCTTACTTGCACCCTACTTGCGCCTTACTTGCACCCTACTTGCGCCTTACTTGCACCCTACTTGCGCCTTACTTGCACCCTACTTGCGCCTTACTTGCACCCTACTTGCGCCTTACTTGCACCCTACTTGCGCCTTACTTGCACCCTACTTGCGCCTTACTTGCACCCTACTTGCGCCTTACTTGCACCCTACTTGCGCCTTACTTGCACCCTACTTGCGCCTTACTTGCACCCTACTTGCGCCTTACTTGCACCCTACTTGCGCCTTACTTGCACCCTACTTGCGCCTTACTTGCACCCTACTTGCGCCTTACTTGCACCCTACTTGCGCCTTACTTGCACCCTACTTGCGCCTTACTTGCACCCTACTTGCGCCTTACTTGCACCCTACTTGCGCCTTACTTGCACCCTACTTGCGCCTTACTTGCACCCTACTTGCGCCCTAGTTGCGCCTCAGTTGGGCGCTAGCTACGCACTAGTTGTGCCCTAGTTGTGTCCTAGTTACGTCTTACTTGCGCCCTACTTGCACCCTAGTTGTACCCTAGTTGCGCCATACTTGCACCCTAGTTGCGTCCTACTTGCGCCCTAGTTCCGCCCTGAGTGCGCGCCCTAGTTGCGCACAAGTTGCACCCTACTTGCGCCCTACTTGCACCCTACTAACTCCCTAGTTGCGCCTCAGTTGGACACTAGCTACGCCCTAGTTGTACCATAATTGCGCCCTAGTTGCGTTTTACTTGTGCCCTATTTGCGCCCTAGTTGCACCTTAGTTTCGCCCTAGTTGCGCCCTAGTTGCGCCCTAGGTGCGCCCTAGTTGTGCCCTAGTTGTGCCCTAGTTGCACCCAAGTTACGCCCTAGTTACGCCCTAGTTGCCCCCAGTTGTGCCCTAATTGCGCCCTAGTTGCGCCCTAGTTGCGCCTTAGTTGCGCCCTAGTTGCGCCCTAGTTGCGCCCAAGTCGCGCCCTAGTCGTGCCCTAGTCGCGCCCTAGTCGCGCCCTAGTCGCGCCCTTGTCGCGCCCTAGTTGCACCTTAGTTGCGCCATAGTTGCACCCTAGTTGCGCCCTAGTTACACCCTTATTTGTGCCCTTAGTTACGCCCTAGTTGTGCCCTAGTTGCGTCCTAGTTGCGCCCTAGTTGCGCCCTAGTTGCGTCCTAGTTGCGCCCGAGATGTGCCCTAGTTGCACCCTAGTTGCACCCTACGTGCACCCTAGTTGCGCCCTAGTTGCGCCCTAGTTGCGCCCTAGTTGCACCCTGCTTGCCCCCTACTCTCGCCCTAGTTGCGCCTTAGTTGGGCACTAGCTACGCCCTAGTTGTACCCTAGTTGTGCCCTAGCTGCGTCCTACTTGTGCCCTACTTGCACCCTAGTTGCGCCTTAGTTGCACCTTAGTTGCGCCTTAGTTACGTCTTAGTTGCACCCTAGTTGCTCCCTGCTGCGTTCTAATTGCGTCCTAGTTGCGTCCTAGTTGCCCCCTAGTTGCACCCTAGTTGCGCACTAGTTACACCCTAGTTGCGTCCTAGTTGCGCCCTAGTCGTGCCATAGTTGGGCCCTTGTTGCAACCTAGTTGCGCCATAGTTGCGCCCTAGTTGTCCCCCGATGCGCCCTAATTGCGCCCTAGTTGCGCCCTATTTGCGCCCTAGTTGTGCCCTAGTTGCACCCTAGTTGCGCCCAAGTCGTACCCTAATCACGCCCTAGTCGCGCCCTAGTTGCGTCAAATTTGTGCACTAGTTGCACCCTAGTTGCGCCCTAGTTGCGCCCTAGTTCCGCCCTAGTTGTGCCATAGTTGCGCCCTAGTTGCACCCTAGTTGCACCCTAGTTGCCCCTAGTTGCGCCCGGGCGCCCTAATTGCGCCCTAGTTGCGCCCTACTTGCGCCCTAGTTGCACCCTAGTTGCGCCTTAGTTACACCCTAGTTGTACCCTCATTGCGCCCTCATTGCGCCCGATTGCACCCTAGTTGCACCCTAGTTGCGCCCTAGTCGCACCCTAGTCACGCCCTAGTCGCGCCCTAGTTGCGTCAAATTTGCGCACTAGTTGCACCCTAGTTGCGCCCTAGTTGCGCCCTAGTTCCGCCCTAGTTGCGCCATAGTTGCGCCCTAGTTGCACCCTAGTTGCGCCCTAGTTGCGCCCTAGTTGTGCCCTAGTTGCCCCCTAGTTGCGCCCTAGTTGCGCCTAGTTGCGTCCTAGTTGTGCCCTTGTTGCACCTTAGTTGTGCCATAGTTGCGCCCTACTTGCACCCTACTTGCGCCCTAGTTACGCCATACTTGCACCCTAGTTGCGTCTTAGTTGCGTCCTAGTTGCGTCCTAGTTGCGCCCTTCTTGCGCCCTTATTGCACCCTACCTACACCCTATTGGCGCCCTACTTGGGCCCTAGTTGCACCTAAGTTGGGCACTAGCTACGCCCTCATTGTGCCCTAGTTACGCTCTAGTTGTGTCTTACTTGCGCCCTAGTTGGGCCCTAGTTGCACCCTAGTTGAGCCTTACTTGCACCCTAGTTACGCCCAACTTGCGCCGTAGTTGCGCCCTAGTTGCGCCCTAGCTACGCCCTGGTTGCGCACAAGTTGCAACCTACTTACGCCCTACTTGCACCCTACTTGCGCCCTAGTTGCACCTCAGTTGGGGACTAGACACGTCCTAGTTCTACCCTAGTTGCGCCCTAGTTGAGTCCTACTTGTGTCGTATTTGTGCCCTAGTTGCNTGGAGGCCATTAGGAATGAACTCGGATCCCTGGTGGTGGAATATCCCGCCACCAATGGCGGGTACAAGATTCCACCCACCCAATACCCGTTTTTCGGGCTAGGCTAACTTTCTGAATACTCACTCAAATCGAGCGATTCAAAGCTCGATCCTGCATGAAACAATCCAAGGAATCCAAATCTAAAGTCAGATCAGGTGTTCAACCACTCCTCAGTGGTCGAACCAGGGAGTACACTCAACGGCACTCATGGCAAGGGGATCATCATGTCAACAGTTGCGCCCTAACTGCGCCCTAGTTGCGCCCTAAATGCGCCCTGGTTGCGCCCTAAATGCGCCCTAGTTGCACCCTACCTCCGCTTTACTTGCACCCTCGTTGCGCCCTAGTTGCGCCCTAGTTGCGCCCTATTTGTGCCCTAGTTGCATCCTAGTTGCGCCCTAGTTGCGCCCTAGTTGCCCCCAAGTTGCGCCCTTGTTGCGCACGGGCACCCTAGTTGCGCCCAAGTTGCGCCCTACTTGCACCCTAGTTGCATCCTAGTTATGCACTAGTTGCGCCATAGTTGCGTCCTAGTCGCGCTCTAGTTGCGCCCTAGTTGCGCCCTACTTGCGCCTTCCTAGTGCCTACCTGCACCCTAGTTGCACCTCAGTTGGACACTAGCTACGCCCTAGTTTTCCCCTAGTTGTGTCCTAGTTGCGTCCTACTTGCGCCCTAGTTGCGCCTTACTTGCGCCCTAGTTCCGCCCAACTTGCACACTAGTTACACCATAGTTGCGCTCTAGTTGCACCCTAGTTGCGCCCTAGTTGCGCCTTAGTTGCGCCCTAGCTGCGCCCTAGTGGCGCCCTAGTTGCGCCCTAGTTGCTCCCTAGGTGCGCCCTAGTTGCGCCCTAGTTGCGCCCTTGTTGCGTCCTTGTTGCGTCCTCGTTGCGCCCTCGTTGCGCCCTAGTTGCGCCCTAGTTGTGCCCCACTTGCGCCGTAGTTGCGGCCTACATGTACCCTACTTGCACCCTACTTGCGCCCTAGTTGCACCCTAGTTGCGCCCTAGTTGCGCCCTAGTTGCGCCCTACTTGCGCCCTACTTGCGCCCTACTTGCGCCCTACTTGCGCCCTAGTTGCGCCCTAGTTGCGCCCTTGTTGCGCCCTAGTTGCGCCCAAGTTACGCCCTACTTGCGCCCTAGTTGCGCCCTGGTTACGCCCTAGTTGCGCCCTAGTTGCACCCTAGTCATGCCCTAGTTGCGCCCTAGTTGTGCCCTAGTTGCGGCCTAGTTGCATAATACTTGCACCCTTATTGCACCCTACTTGCGCCCTACTGGCACCCTACTTGTACCCCAATTGTGCCTTAGTTGGGCACTAGCTACGCCCTAGTTGTGCCCTAGTTGTGCCCTAGTTGTGTCCTACTTGCGCCCTACTTGCGCCCTAGTTGCGCCCTAGATGTGCCCTAGTTGCGCCCGAGTTGCGCCCTACTTGCGCCCTAGTTGCGCCCTAGTTGCGTCCTGGTTGCGCCCTATTTGCGCCCTAGTTGCACCCTTGTCGCGCCCTACTTGCGCCCTATTCTCGCCCTAGTTGCACCTCAACTGGGCACTAGCTACGCCCTAGTTGTACCCTAGTTGCGCCCTAGCTGCGTCGTACTTGTGCCCTACTTGCGCCCTAGTTGCGCCTTAGTTGCGCCTTAGTTGCGCCAAACTTGCGCACTAGTTGCACCTTAGTTGTGCCCTACTTGCGCCCTTGTTGCGCCCTAGTTACGCTATAGTTGCGCCCTGGTTGCACCCTACTTGCGCCCTAGTTGCGCTCTAGTTGCACCATATTTGCACCCAAGTTGTGCCTAAGTTGCGCCCTGGTTGCGCCCAACTTGCAAACTAGTTACACCCTAGTTGCGCCCTAGTTGCACCCTAGTTGCACCCTTCTTGAGCCCTTATTGCACCAAACTTACACCCTACAAGCGCCCTACTTGCGCCCTAGTTGCGCCTCAGTTGGACGCTAGCTACGCACTAGTTGTGCCCTAGTTGTGTCCTAGGTTCGTCCTACTTACGCCCTACTTGCACCCTAGTTGTACCCTAGTTGTGCCATACTTGCACCCTAGTTGCACCCTAGTTGCGCCCTAGTTACGCCCTAGTTCCGCCCTAGTTGCGGCCTAGTTGCTTCCTAATTGCGCCCTTATTGCACCCTACTTGCGCCCTACTGGCACCCTACTTGTACCCTAGTTGTGCCTTAGTTGGGCACTAGCTACGCCCTAGTTGTGCCCTAGTTGTGCCCTAGTTGCGCCCTAGTTGTGTCGTACTTGCGCCCTAATTGTGCGCTAGTTGCGCCTTAGTTGCGCCTTAGTTACGCCGAACTTGTGCACTAGTTGCACCCTAGTTGCGCCCTAGTTACGCTATAGTTGCGCCCTGGTTGCACCCTGCTTGCGCCCTAGTTGTGCCCTAGTTGCGCTCTAGTTGCACCCTACTCGCGCCCAAGTTGTGCCTAAGTTGGGCCCTAGTTGCGCCCAACCTGCAAACGAGTTACACCCTAGTTGCACCCTAGTTGCACCCTAGTTGCGCCCTTCTTGCGCCCTTATTGCACCAAACATACACCCTACTGGCGCCCTACTTGCGCCCTAGTTGCGCCTCAGTTGGGCGCTAGCTACGCACTAGTTGTGCCCTAGTTGTGTCCTAGTTACGTCTTACTTGCGCCCTACTTGCACCCTATGTGTACCGTGAAGCCGGGTCACATAAACCTAAGCCGGTCACAGAAACCAAAGCCGGGTCACAGAAACCAAAGTCGGGTCACAGAAACCAAAGCCGGGTCACAGAAACCAAGCTGGGTCACAGAAACCAAAGCCGGGTCACATAAACCAAAGCCGGGTCGCAAAAATCAAAGCCGGGTCACATAAACCAAAACCGGGTCACAGAAACCAAAGTCGGGTCACAGAAACCAAACCTGGGTCACAGAAACCAAAGCCGGGTCACAGACTCGAAAGCTTGGTNAGTTGGGCCCTAGTTGAAACCTAGTTGCGCCATAGTTGCGCCCTAGTTGCCCAAAGTTGCGCCCTAATTGCGCCCTAGTTGCGCCCTATTTGCGCCCTAGTTGTGCCCTAGTTGCGCCCTAGTTGCGTCCAAGTCGTGCCCTAGTCGCGCCCTAGTCGCGCCCTAGTTGCTTCATAGTTGGGCACTAGTTGCACCCTAGTTGCGCCCTAGTTGCGCCCTAGTTCCGCCCTAGTTGTGCCATAGTTGCATCCTAGTTGCACCCTAGTTGCACCCTAGTTGCGCCCTAGTTGCGCCCTAGTTGCGCCCTGGCGCCCTAATTGTGCCCTAGTTGCGCCCTACTTGCACCCTAGTTGCACCCTAGTTACGCACCAGTTAAGCCCTAGTTGCGTTCTAGTTGTTCCCTAGTTGCGCCCTAGTTGCGCCCTACTTGCGCCCTACTGGCTCCTACTTGCACCCTAGTTGCGCCTCAGTTGGGCACTAGCTACGCCCTAGTTGTCCCTGAGTTGCGCCCTTAGTTGCGTCTTACTTTCGCCCTAGTTGCGCCTTAGTTGCGCCCCAGTTACGCCCAACTTGCAGACTAGTTGCACCCTAGTTGCGCCCTAATTGCGCCCTAATTGCACCCTAGTTGCACCCTACTTGCGCCCTAGTTACGCCCTAGTTGTTCCCTCGTTGCGCCCTCGTTGCGCCCTAGTTGCACCCTAGTTGCACCCTAGTTGCGCCCTAGTTGCACCCTAGTTGCCCCCAGTTAAGCCCTCATTGCGCCCTAGTTGTGCCCTAGTTGCGCCCTAGTTGCGCTCTAGTTGCGCCCTAGTTGCACCCTAGTTGCACCGAAGTTGCGCCCTAGTTTCATCCTAGTTGCGCCCTAGTTGCGCCCTAGTTGCGCCCTAGTTGCGCCCAAGTTGCGCCTAGTTACGCCCTAGTTGCGCCCTTGTTGCGCCTTCGTTGTGCCATAGTTGTGCCCTACTTGCGCCCTACTTGCGCCCTAGTTGCGCCATACTTGTATACTAGTTGCGTCTTAGTTGCATCCTAGTTGCATCCTAGTTGCGCCCTTCTTGCGCCCTTATTGCACCCTACCTACACCCTATTAACGCCCTACTTGCGCCCTAGTTGCACCTCAGTTGGACCCTAGCTATGCCCTAATTTTGCCCTAGTTATGCCCTAGTTGCGTGTTACTTGCGCCCTACTTGCGCCCTAGTTGCACCCTAGTTGCACCCTAGTTGCACCCTACTTGCACCCTAGTTGTGCCCAACTTGCGCCCTAGTTGCGCCCTAGTTACGGCCTAGTTGCGCCCTGGTTGCGCCCAAGTTGCACCCTACTTGCGCCCTACTTGCACCCTACTTGCACCCTAGTTGCACCTCAGTTGGACTTTAGCTACGCCCTAGTTGTCCCCTAGTTGCGCCCTAGTTGCGTCCTACTTGCGCCCTAGTTGCGCCTTAGTTGCGCCCTCGTTGCGCCCAAGTCTCGCCCTAGTCGCGCCCTAGTCGCGCCCTCGTTGCGCCCGAGTTGCACACTAGTTGCACCCTAGTTGCGCCCTAGTTGCGCCCTCGTTGCGCCCTCGTTGCGCCCTAGTTGCACCCTAGTTGCGCCCTAGTTGCGCCCTCGTTGCGCCCTCGTTGCGCCCTAGTTGCACCCTAGTTGCGCCCTAGTTGCGCCCTCGTTGCGCCCTCGTTGCGCCCTAGTTGCACCCTAGTTGCGCCCTAGTTGCGCCCTCGTTGCGCCCTCGTTGCGCCCTAGTTGCACCCTAGTTGCGCCCTAGTTGCGCCCTCGTTGCGCCCTCGTTGCGCCCTAGTTGCACCCTAGTTGCGCCCTAGTTGCGCCCTCGTTGCGCCCTCGTTGCGCCCTAGTTGCACCCTAGTTGCGCCCTAGTTGCGCCCTCGTTGCGCCCTCGTTGCGCCCTAGTTGCACCCTAGTTGCGCCCTAGTTGCGCCCTCGTTGCGCCCTCGTTGCGCCCTAGTTGCACCCTAGTTGCGCCCTAGTTGCGCCCTCGTTGCGCCCTCGTTGCGCCCTAGTTGCACCCTAGTTGCGCCCTAGTTGCGCCCTCGTTGCGCCCTCGTTGCGCCCTAGTTGCACCCTAGTTGCGCCCTAGTTGCGCCCTCGTTGCGCCCTCGTTGCGCCCTAGTTGCACCCTAGTTGCGCCCTAGTTGCGCCCTCGTTGCGCCCTCGTTGCGCCCTAGTTGCACCCTAGTTGCGCCCTAGTTGCGCCCTCGTTGCGCCCTCGTTGCGCCCTAGTTGCACCCTAGTTGCGCCCTAGTTGCGCCCTCGTTGCGCCCTCGTTGCGCCCTAGTTGCACCCTAGTTGCGCCCTAGTTGCGCCCTCGTTGCGCCCTCGTTGCGCCCTAGTTGCACCCTAGTTGCGCCCTAGTTGCGCCCTCGTTGCGCCCTCGTTGCGCCCTAGTTGCACCCTAGTTGCGCCCTAGTTGCGCCCTCGTTGCGCCCTCGTTGCGCCCTAGTTGCACCCTAGTTGCGCCCTAGTTGCGCCCTCGTTGCGCCCTCGTTGCGCCCTAGTTGCACCCTAGTTGCGCCCTAGTTGCGCCCTCGTTGCGCCCTCGTTGCGCCCTAGTTGCACCCTAGTTGCGCCCTAGTTGCTCCCAAGTTGCGCCCTTGTTGCGCACGGGCGCCCTTGTTGCGCACGGGCGCCCTAGTTGCGCCCTAGTTGCGCCTCACTTGCACCCTAGTTGCACCCTAGTTATGCACTAGTTGCGCCATAGTTGCATTCTAGTCGCGCCCTAGTTCCGCCCTAGTTGCGCCCTACTTGCGCCTTCCTGGTTCCTACTTGCACCCTAGTTGCACCTCAGTTGGACTTTAGCTACGCCCTAGTTGTCCCCTAGTTGCGCCCTAGTTGCGTCCTACTTGCGCCCTAGTTGCGCCTTAGTTGCGCCCTAGTTCCGCCCAACTTGCACACTAGTTGCACCATAGTTGCGCTCTAGTTGCACCCTAGTTGCGCCCTAAATGCGTCCTAGTTGCGCCCTAGTTGTGCCCTCGTTGCGCCCTCGTTGCGCCCTAGTTGCACCCTAGTTGCGCCCTAGTTGCGNAAACCAAAGCCGGGTCACAGAAACCAAAGCCGGGTCACAGAAACCAAAGCCGGGTCCCATAAAGCAAAGCCGGGTCACAAAAACCAAAGACGGGTCACAATACCAACGCCGGATGACAAAACCCAAAGCCGGGACACAGAAACCAAATCCGGGTCACAGAAACCAAAGCCGGGTCATATAAACCAAAGCCGGGTCACAGAAACAAAACCAGGTCATAGAAACCAAAGACGGGTCACATAAGCCAAAGCCGGGTCAAAGAAACCAAAGCTGGATAAACCAAAGCTTGATCACAAAAACCAAAGCTGGGCCACAGAAACNGGGACACATAAACCAAGGCCGGGTCACAGAAACCAAAGCTGGGTCACAGAAACCAAAGCCGGGTCACAGAAACCAAAGCCGGATCACACAAACGTAGGCCGGGCCTACTTGCGCCCTACTTGCGCCCTACTTGCGCCCTAGTTATACCCTAGTTGTGTCCTAGTTGTGCCCTAGTTGCACCCTAGTTGCGCCCTAGCTGCGCCCTAGTTGCGCCTTAGTTGCACCCTAGTTACGCCCCAGTTACACCCTAATTGCGTCCTAGTTACGCCCTAGTCCCGCCCTAGTCGCGCCCTAGTTGCGTCCTAGTTGCGCCCTATTTACACCCTATTTGCGCCCTTGTTGCACCCTACTTGCGCCCTACTAGCACCCTACTTACACCCTAGTTGTGCCTTTGTTGGGTACTAGCTACGCCCTAGTTGTGCCCTAGTTGCACCCTAGTTGCGTCCTACTTGTGCCCTACTTGCGTGCTAGTTGCGCCTTAGTTGCATCTTAGTTGCGCCCAACTTGCACACTAGTTGCATCCTAGTTGCACCCTAGTTGCACCCTACTTGCGCCCTACTAGCACCCTACTTACACCCTAGTTGTGCCTTAGTTGGGCACCAGCTACGCCCTAGTTGTGCCCTAGTTACATCCTAGTTGTGCCCTAGTTGTGCCCTAGTTGCGTCCTAGTTGCGCCCTAGTTGCGGCCTAGTTGCATCCTACTTGCGCCCTACGTGCGCCCTAGTTGCGCCTTAGCTGCACCCTAGTTGCGCACAGCTTGTACACTAGTTGCACCCTAGTTGCGCCTTAGTTGCGTCCTAGTTGCATCCTAGTTGCGCCTTGGTTGCGCCCTAGTTGCGCCCTACTTGCGCCTTCCTGGTTCCTACTTGCACCCTAGTTGCACCTCAGTTGGGCACTAGCTACGCCCGAGTTGTACCCTAGTTGCGCCCTAGTTGTGCCTTAGTTGGGCACCAGCTACGCCCTAGTTGTGCCCTAGTTACATCCTAGTTGTGCCCTAGTTGTGCCCTAGTTGCGTCCTAGTTGCGCCCTAGTTGCGGCCTAGTTGCATCCTACTTGCGCCCTACGTGCGCCCTAGTTGCGCCTTAGCTGCACCCTAGTTGCGCACAGCTTGTACACTAGTTGCACCCTAGTTGCGCCTTAGTTGCGTCCTAGTTGCATCCTAGTTGCGCCTTGGTTGCGCCCTAGTTGCGCCCTACTTGCGCCTTCCTGGTTCCTACTTGCACCCTAGTTGCACCTCAGTTGGGCACTAGCTACGCCCGAGTTGTACCCTAGTTGCGCCCTAGTTGTGCCTTAGTTGGGCACCAGCTACGCCCTAGTTGTGCCCTAGTTACATCCTAGTTGTGCCCTAGTTGTGCCCTAGTTGCGTCCTAGTTGCGCCCTAGTTGCGGCCTAGTTGCATCCTACTTGCGCCCTACGTGCGCCCTAGTTGCGCCTTAGCTGCACCCTAGTTGCGCACAGCTTGTACACTAGTTGCACCCTAGTTGCGCCTTAGTTGCGTCCTAGTTGCATCCTAGTTGCGCCTTGGTTGCGCCCTAGTTGCGCCCTACTTGCGCCTTCCTGGTTCCTACTTGCACCCTAGTTGCACCTCAGTTGGGCACTAGCTACGCCCGAGTTGTACCCTAGTTGCGCCCTAGTTGTGCCTTAGTTGGGCACCAGCTACGCCCTAGTTGTGCCCTAGTTACATCCTAGTTGTGCCCTAGTTGTGCCCTAGTTGCGTCCTAGTTGCGCCCTAGTTGCGGCCTAGTTGCATCCTACTTGCGCCCTACGTGCGCCCTAGTTGCGCCTTAGCTGCACCCTAGTTGCGCACAGCTTGTACACTAGTTGCACCCTAGTTGCGCCTTAGTTGCGTCCTAGTTGCATCCTAGTTGCGCCTTGGTTGCGCCCTAGTTGCGCCCTACTTGCGCCTTCCTGGTTCCTACTTGCACCCTAGTTGCACCTCAGTTGGGCACTAGCTACGCCCGAGTTGTACCCTAGTTGCGCCCTAGTTGTGCCTTAGTTGGGCACCAGCTACGCCCTAGTTGTGCCCTAGTTACATCCTAGTTGTGCCCTAGTTGTGCCCTAGTTGCGTCCTAGTTGCGCCCTAGTTGCGGCCTAGTTGCATCCTACTTGCGCCCTACGTGCGCCCTAGTTGCGCCTTAGCTGCACCCTAGTTGCGCACAGCTTGTACACTAGTTGCACCCTAGTTGCGCCTTAGTTGCGTCCTAGTTGCATCCTAGTTGCGCCTTGGTTGCGCCCTAGTTGCGCCCTACTTGCGCCTTCCTGGTTCCTACTTGCACCCTAGTTGCACCTCAGTTGGGCACTAGCTACGCCCGAGTTGTACCCTAGTTGCGCCCTAGTTGTGCCTTAGTTGGGCACCAGCTACGCCCTAGTTGTGCCCTAGTTACATCCTAGTTGTGCCCTAGTTGTGCCCTAGTTGCGTCCTAGTTGCGCCCTAGTTGCGGCCTAGTTGCATCCTACTTGCGCCCTACGTGCGCCCTAGTTGCGCCTTAGCTGCACCCTAGTTGCGCACAGCTTGTACACTAGTTGCACCCTAGTTGCGCCTTAGTTGCGTCCTAGTTGCATCCTAGTTGCGCCTTGGTTGCGCCCTAGTTGCGCCCTACTTGCGCCTTCCTGGTTCCTACTTGCACCCTAGTTGCACCTCAGTTGGGCACTAGCTACGCCCGAGTTGTACCCTAGTTGCGCCCTAGTTGTGCCTTAGTTGGGCACCAGCTACGCCCTAGTTGTGCCCTAGTTACATCCTAGTTGTGCCCTAGTTGTGCCCTAGTTGCGTCCTAGTTGCGCCCTAGTTGCGGCCTAGTTGCATCCTACTTGCGCCCTACGTGCGCCCTAGTTGCGCCTTAGCTGCACCCTAGTTGCGCACAGCTTGTACACTAGTTGCACCCTAGTTGCGCCTTAGTTGCGTCCTAGTTGCATCCTAGTTGCGCCTTGGTTGCGCCCTAGTTGCGCCCTACTTGCGCCTTCCTGGTTCCTACTTGCACCCTAGTTGCACCTCAGTTGGGCACTAGCTACGCCCGAGTTGTACCCTAGTTGCGCCCTAGTTGTGCCTTAGTTGGGCACCAGCTACGCCCTAGTTGTGCCCTAGTTACATCCTAGTTGTGCCCTAGTTGTGCCCTAGTTGCGTCCTAGTTGCGCCCTAGTTGCGGCCTAGTTGCATCCTACTTGCGCCCTACGTGCGCCCTAGTTGCGCCTTAGCTGCACCCTAGTTGCGCACAGCTTGTACACTAGTTGCACCCTAGTTGCGCCTTAGTTGCGTCCTAGTTGCATCCTAGTTGCGCCTTGGTTGCGCCCTAGTTGCGCCCTACTTGCGCCTTCCTGGTTCCTACTTGCACCCTAGTTGCACCTCAGTTGGGCACTAGCTACGCCCGAGTTGTACCCTAGTTGCGCCCTAGTTGTGCCTTAGTTGGGCACCAGCTACGCCCTAGTTGTGCCCTAGTTACATCCTAGTTGTGCCCTAGTTGTGCCCTAGTTGCGTCCTAGTTGCGCCCTAGTTGCGGCCTAGTTGCATCCTACTTGCGCCCTACGTGCGCCCTAGTTGCGCCTTAGCTGCACCCTAGTTGCGCACAGCTTGTACACTAGTTGCACCCTAGTTGCGCCTTAGTTGCGTCCTAGTTGCATCCTAGTTGCGCCTTGGTTGCGCCCTAGTTGCGCCCTACTTGCGCCTTCCTGGTTCCTACTTGCACCCTAGTTGCACCCTACTTGCGCCCTACTGGCATCCTACTTGTACCCCAATTGTGCCTTAGTTGGGCACTAGCTACGCCCTAGTTGTGCCCTAGTTGTGCCCTAGTTGTGTCCTACTTGCGCCCTACTTGCGCGCTAGTTGTGCCTTAGTTGCGCCTTAGTTGCGCCAAACTTGCGCACTAGTTGCACCTTAGTTGTGCCCTACTTGCGCCCTAGTTGCGCCCTAGTTACGCTATAGTTGCGCCCTGGTTGCACCCTACTTGCGCCCTAGTTGCGCTCTAGTTGCACCATATTTGCGCCCAAGTTGCGCCTAAGTTGCGCCCTAGTTGCGCCCAACTTGCAAACTAGTTACACCCTAGTTGCGCCCTAGTTGCACCCTACTTGCGCCCTAGTTGCGCTCTAGTTGCACCATATTTGCGCCCAAGTTGCGCCTAAGTTGCGCCCTAGTTGCGCCCAACTTGCAAACTAGTTACACCCTAGTTGCGCCCTAGTTGCACCCTAGTTGCACCATTCTTGCGCCCTTATTGTACCAAACTTACACCCTACAAGTACCCTACTTGCACCCTAGTTGTGCCTCAGTTGGACGCTAGCTACGCACTAGTTGTGCCCTAGTTGTGTCCTAGGTTCGTCCTACTTACGCCCTACTTGCACCCTAGTTGTACCCTAGTTGTGCCATACTTGCACCCTAGTTACGCCCTAGTTGCGCCCTAGTTCCGCCCTGAGTGCGCGCCCTAGTTGCGCACAAGTTGCACACTACTTGCGCCGTACTTGCACCCTACTTGTGTCCTCGTTGCGCCTCAGTTGGGCACTAGCTACGACCTAGTTGTACCCTAATTGCGCCGTAGTTGCGTTTTACTTGTGCCCTATGTGCGCCCTAGTTGCGCCTTAGTTTCGCCGTAGTTGCACCCTAGTTGCACCCTAGGTGTGCCCTATTTGCGTCCTAGTTGTGCCCTAGTTACGCCCTTGTTGCACCCTGGTTGCGTCCAAGTTACGCCCTACTTGCGCCCTAGTTGCGCCCTAGTTGCGCCCTAGTTGCGCCCTAGTTGCGCCCTAGTTGCACCCTAGTCGTGCCCTAGTTACGCCCTAGTTGCGCCCTAGTTGCGGCCTAGTTACATCCTTATTGCGCCCTTGTTGCACCCTACTTGCGCCCTACTGGCACCCTACTTGTACCCTAGTTGTGCCTTAGTTGGGCACTAGCTACGCCCTAGTTGTGCCCTAGTTGCGCCCTAGTTGTGTCGTACTTGCGCCCTAATTGCGCGCTAGTTGCGCCTTAGTTGCGCCTTAGTTACGCCATACTTGTGCACTAGTTGCACCCTAGTTGCGCCCTAGTTGCACCCTAGTTGCGCCCTTCTTGCGCCCTTATTGCACCAAACATACACCCTACTGGCGCCCTACTTGCGCCCTAGTTGCGCCTCAGTTGGGCGCTAGCTACGCACTAGTTGTGCCCTAGTTGTGTCCTAGTTACGTCTTACTTGCGCCGTACTTGCACCCTAGTTGTACCCTAGTTGCGCCATACTTGCACCCTAGTTGCGCCCTAATTGCGCCCTCATTCCGCCCTGAGGGCGCGCCCTAGTTGCGCACAAGTTGCACCCTACTTGCGCCCTACTTGCACCCTACTAACGCCCTAGTTGCGCCTCAGTTGGACACTAGCTACGCCCTAGTTGTACCATAATTGTGCCCTAGTTGCGTTTTACTTGTGCCCTATTTGCGTCCTAGTTGCGCCTTAGTTTCACCCTAGTTGTGCCCTACTTGCGCCCTAGGTGCGCCCTAGTTGCGCCCTAGTTGCACCCTAGTTGTGCCCTAGTTGCGCCCTAGTTGCACCCAAGTTACGCCCTAGTTACGCCCTAGTTGCCCCCAGTTGTGCCCTAATTGTGCCCTAGTTGCGCCCTAGTTGCGCCTTAGTTGCGCCCTAGTTGCGCCCTAGTTGCGCCCTAGTTGCGCCTTAGTTGCGCCCTAGTTGCGCCCTACTTGCGCCCTACTCTCGCCCTAGTAGCACCTCAACTGGGCACTAGCTACGCCCTAGTTGTACCCTAGTTGCGCCCTAGCTGCGTCGTACTTGTACCCAACTTGTGCCCTAGTTGTGCCTTAGTTGCACTTTAGTTGCGCCTTAGTTGCGCCTTAGCTGCACCCTAGTTGCGTCCAAGTTGCGCCCTAGTTGCGCCCTAGTTGCACCCTAGTTGTGCCCTGGTTGCGCCCTAGTTACATCCTAGTTGCGCCCTAGTTGCGCCCAAGTTGCGCCCTTATTGCGCCCTTGTTCCACCCTCGTTGTGCCCTCGTTGTGCCCTCCCTGCTCCCTCATTGCGCTCAAATTCTACACTTGTTATGCCCTAGTTGTGCCTCACTTGTGTTGTAGTTGCGCCCTACTTGCGCCCTACTTGCGTCCTACTTCCGCCCTACTTGCGCCCTACTTGTGCCCTACTTGCACCGTAGTTGCACCCTTGTTGCGCCCTAGTTCGGGCCTAGTTGCGCCCTAGTTGCGCCCTAGTTGCACCCTAGTTGCGCACTAGTTACACCCTAGTTGCGTCCTAGTTGCGTCCTAGTTGTGCCATAGTTGGGCCCTTGTTGCAACCTAGTTGCGCCATAGTTGCGCCCTAGTTGTCCCCAGATGCGCCCTAATTGCGCCCTAGTTGCGCCCTATTTGCGCCCTAGTTGTGCCCTAGTTGCACCCTAGTTGCGCCCAAGTCGTACCCTAATCGCGCCCTAGTCGCGCCCTAGTTGCGTCAAATTTGCGCACTAGTTGCACCCTAGTTGCGCCCTAGTTGCGCCCTAGTTCCGCCCTAGTTGTGCCATAGCTGCGCCCTAGTTGCACCCTAGTTGCACCCTAGTTGCCCCTAGTTGCGCCCGGGCGCCCTAATTGCGCCCTAGTTGCGCCCTACTTGCACCCTAGTTGCACCCTAGTTACGCACCAGTTAAGCCCTAGTTGCGTCCTAGTTGTGCCCTAGTTGC
>SZWC01016226.1:0-18629 GCA_023375785.1 Penium margaritaceum
AGACGTTGAATTTCCAAGAATACATTTCATGGTTAACAGAAGTAAGAAGAATTCATGGTGTATTTCATCTGTGTAAAATCCATGCTCTTGCATTTTCTCTCCATGAACAATGTTTCAAACCTTTTTTTAAGCACTCTACGTCATTACTTACAAATAATGACAAAAGCCTTACACAAGTGTATGGACTTATTGTGTAATTTTTCTAAATACACCTCATGTAATTGTGTGAAACTTCTTGGAAAGAAGAAACATGGTGAGATGACTCTATGTGAAGTGTGAATGGAAACACTAGAAAACGTCTGGGAAGGAAGTTTCTTGCTACCTTCCATTGTCAGGGAATGACATGTAAGCGAATTTTCTAGTAATTTCTCGTGTATGGTAAAGTGATGAGTGCACTAATTCAGGTGTGTATGAATGAGGCGTGATTGATCCTAAATGGCCGAATCCACCAAAGATAGTGATGTTGTGACATAGGCCCTTTGGCCATGTGGCTGTCAACATGTTGCAAGCCATACAGCAGCAACAAGCGGTTTATTAGATAAAGGGATGCAAGGCTAAGGATGAGGGAAAGTACAAGAACCTCTATAAGCCATGCCTCCACGGCAAGGCAAAGAGAAATCCATTTGAGCGTAATGGGTAATGTGTGGCAGCAATCTTGAACTTGATTCACTCTAACATGTGTAAACCATTGTGCACTCCCTCCAATGGTGACAGCAAGTATTCCCTGACCTTCACCGGTGACCACTGTTGCAAGATGTTGATGTACTTCCTCAAGAAAAAAGGGAGAGGTTAAGGAAAAGCTGCATGGGGTTTTTTACCATAGTAGACTGGCACACAAGCAAGAAGGTGAAGGCATTTTGCCACGTCATAGCCGATCATCAGCATTTGCGCCCTCTTTGCGTCTCGCTTCTGCCGCTCCTCCTTGGATGCAGGTGTGCCAAGCTGCCAAACGCTCGTAGATGACCCACGCTAGGCTTCTTCCCAAACCAGGTCTTGTACTAGGTCATCTACTCTAGTGCCTTAGTTGGAGTGCAGTTCTTGACCTACACCGCAGTGCTCAGTGCTTCGGCCCAGAAATCATAAGTAAGTCGAGTTGCGTGTAGCATGGAGCACGCCAACTCAACGATGGTATGGTTGGCATGCTCTACTACACTATTCTGTTGCGGCGGGTATGGCGTGGTACGCCGTACCTTGACGCCAGCTGCTACGAGGTAGTCTTGGAAATCCTTGCTCAGGTACTCTCAACTGCGGTCGCTATGTAGCGCCTTGATTTTCTTGTCAGTCTGGTTCCCCACCATTGCCTTGAATTCCTTGAATCTATGAAAGCACTGGTCCTTGGTATGAAAGAAGTACACAGCAGTGTAACGGCTGAAATCATCAATGAAGGTTAGAATGTACCTAGAGCCTCCAAAGCTATGGGTCTGCATCGGGCCACACACGTCGTTGTGGACCAGCTCCAGCACCTCTTTCGCACGCTCTCCTGCTCCAAAGAACGCCTCGTGGTGTTGCTTCTCCTCCAAACAGCCGATGCACAATTGCTACTCAAAGTTGGAGATGGTGGGTAAGTCACGCACCATCTGCTTTGCTTGGAGCTGCTACAAGGCACAAATGCCAAAGTGACCGTAGCGTGCATGCCAAATGTCACCATATGTTGCCTACACCACTGCTGCAAGACTCTGCTCACGTAGGATCTTAGTTGCCTCCAGTAGGTGGTACATGTCACCCTCCTTCACCGACCTGGCCAACTCCTCTTCTATGTCCTTGTCAAGGATATAGCCATAGTCATCGTCAAAGATGACGCGTAGTCCTGTGTTTGTGAGAGAGGAGAGTGAGAGAAGGTTGAACGCAATAATAGGTACATAGAGTGTGCCATGGAACACTCTCACTTCAATGTCAGGCGGGGTCTCAAACCAAGTCTCCACAATCTCAATCCCTTCAGCATATACCACCCGATCATCACCCAAAGCAATAGGTCTAGGCGGGATTAGCAGCAGCTGTGAGAACCACTCCTTGTGGTACGTCAGACTCTTGGTGCATCCTGAGTCCTTCTACCATGCCAGATTCGCCTTCTCCACCTGCGACATATCAGAATTCTCCATGAAGATTCGGTGGCGCACCTCCTTGGCTACGTTCATATTGCCAAAGTGGCATACTCCAGCCTGGTTCTGTTGCTGCTACTGCTGTTGACGCTTCTATGACCGTTGCTGTTGTTGTGAAGGCTACTGCTTCTGCTGCTGCTACGATGACTAATGTTGCTGCTGCACCTTTTGTTCCCTCTTGAACTTGAAGCACTCTTTCTTCTAATGCCCCTCTTTCTGGAAGTAGTGGCACTTGTCTTTCTTCTTGCCTGTCTGTTGCTGCTGCTAGTTGCGTAAGCCCACTGCCACAAAATTTGCTTCACTTCTGTTGCAACCATTGCACTCTCTTGCATTGCGGCGCAGTTCAACCTGCACCAGGTGCGTGCAGATGAAGTTGAGGTCAAGAGTTGGCCAGCATGCTAGGGTCTCTCGCACCGTGTTGTAGATTGATGGGAGTCCCCTCAGCAAGAGGAGGATGATTCTAGTCTCTTCCACAGGGTTCCCGGCCGCTTTCAACTTCTTTGCGAGATCCTTTGCCCTGTCCAGGTACGCCTCCATCACTACACCACCCTGCATGTTCAATGCCATCATATTCTCCTCCAAAATCATGAGAAATGCAGGATCCTTGCTCTCATACTTCTTGCACAATGCGACCCACCCCTCCTTTGTAGTAGCCTTGTCACTCACGTGCTGAAGATTCGAGTTGGCGATGGTGTTGACAAGCAGCTTATAGGCCTACCTATCCTTCTTTTTCCACTCCTCATACGCCGCTGTTACAGTTGTAAATGAAATTGCATCCTCTGCACCTTTCTATGGCATCTTTCCAGCCACCACCTGTGCTGTGGCGATGCCTTTTGCATGTGGAGCCCGAGGCGGCTCGTCGTTGCTCACCAACTCCCACAAGCCCCTCTCCTCCAAAAGGAGGCGGAAACAGATCTTCCAAAATGTGAATTTGGCGCGTCCCTCCAGCCTCTCTAAGGGCTGGGTGCTTTCACGATGCCTGGTGCTGCCATTTTGAGCTTTGGTAATGCTCAATGCTGCCCTTGAGTGGCGGAGCTACCCCTGCTTCTGCTGCTGCTTCTGCCACAAATTTGTCTTACAGAAAATCGATTGTAGAGGCCAGCAGAATAGGAATTTGGAACACATGAGCCCACCACTCAGAAATTCAGCTCAAAAGTTTTCAGATAGACCCACAAAACAGGGTCATAAACAGGGGACTTTGAAAGATATGCCCTTTTGAAAACAGGGTATGCTGCTGCTCCTACTCCAACTGAGACCAGCCAACTTGTAATCGACGTTTCTCCCAAACGTACCAATGGAATACAAATATTTTGCACCAATGAAAAGCCTAAGAAACATAGTCGAATTCCCCTTTTTTGCGTTTTAAATCCAAGCAAGGAACGCCAAAGTTATGGTCATTACAAGGCGACTGTCTTCCTCATAGAGAAGATAGTAGCCCTGGCGCACCTTGTTTTGAGCATAACTCTGAATCCAACCGTTGGATCTTTGCGATCTTGAGATCATTGGAAAGCTTGTTTTGTGAAGATTACAATCCACTGATCAATAGCCCAATTTGTTCAAGGTTTGCCACAGAGGAAATCAGCCTGAAAATTAGGCTAACAACTTATACACGACCTAGAGAGCTAGAGAATGCTCTCATGGCTCACTCCTAGTGGTCACATAACCCACAATCCCATGGAGAATGGCTAGCAAACAAGGATCTCACCTCACTTAAAACGTAAGGAGAGATAATATTTTCCTAGTCAGCACACTCAGACAAGGCAATCCAAGAATCCAGGACCTTTCTGGATATTTGTCCTATCAGGTCTTGACCCTGGACCTCTTGCCTTTTTCTTTTTTCAGGCTAAGGCATGGAGTTGTTGCCCATTGTCACCCAAACACCGGCGGTCGATGACCGAGGAAATTCCAAAAAATCATGTCTCCCGGTCCGGCCGTTGGATCAGCTTGAAACTTGGACCATAGACAATTTTCCACCTGATCTTTCCAATGGTGAATTTGGATTGATGTTCGGAGCAGGTATCTGGTTGTTTCCTGGAACTTTCTCCTGTGGACCTGAAACTGAGCCGGATGGCCCATTTCACAATGGTGTCCGGTCTATTCGCCTCGGCGTCCCTTCTCCGGCGTTATCATCACTCCTGGCCCAACTGAGGACGACCGCCATTCGGATGCTACTCTCTCCCACGCCATCCACCCGTGTTACCTTCATGATCTGGGAGGTGACAGTGGATGTTTCGGGTCAGAGTCACTTGCGTGTGTCATTGATGGGGAGTTGTGCAGCCGTACGTCCGGTCATGTTCTCAGGTGTCCTCCTGCTGATGTCTCAAGGATTGAAGAGTGGCATTTGCTTTGCTTGCCTCATTGTCATGCCGCATGTGTCCAATGTTTTTCTTTGCACGGTACCATTGCCGTAGTATGTCGTGATCCCTCCACTGTTCGTGCGTTGCATGGCTTCTGGATTATTGACTCTGGAGCCACCCACCACATGACTTAGTCATGTTTTTCTGTTGTCTCTCTCGACCCTGTTGGCTCTGTTCAGTGTGTTCATACTAGCTCTGAGCAGTTGCTTCCTGTTCAGTGTATCGGAGTCGTGTGCCTTGTCGGCCCCGAGAGGAAACTGTTCTTGTCGGATGTCCTATATGTTCCATCGCTTGAGTTGGGTCTTCAGTCGGTTACGACGCTTGATGACCAGGGCATGGACTTCTCCTCTAACCGTTGCGTTTCCTGTATCTCTCATCGCACCTGTGGCTACCTCTTGCTACAGGGGAAATTGCTGTGACCGCTTCTTTGGTGTCCTCTCCTTTGCGCCTGCTCCAACCACCGCTGCTCATGTGCACGTTGTTCGCTCTCTTTCCCATGTGCACGTACAACTATTGTATTGTCGCCTGTGTCACATTCACACTCCTCCCATTGACAGCCTCCTTTCCGTTCTTCCAACGGATGCTCTTTATGCTGCTACATTTCCTACCCCTTATCCGTCCAAGTACCTTGACTATGATAAGTGCATCGGCCCTGTTTTCTACCTCTGAGTCACGCACATCTCATCTCCTAGATCTTTTGCATGCTAATGTCATGGGGCCCCTGCCACATGAGGCTCTTGGGGGGATTGGTCACTACGTCCTCTTTCTCGCTAATTATTTCTCCTGCATGCGCTGGGTCTTTTCTCTTAAGAGAAGGAGCGATGTCTACTCCACTCTTGATTCATGGCTTCCCTAGGCTGAATTTGCCTGTGGTCGTCGTCTTTCTGTCTTTCGTTGTGCAAGTGGTGGGGAGTTCATGGACCCCACTACTCGTTTTCTCACTTCTCACAAGGTGTGTATTGAAGCTACGGCTTCCTACACACCCCATCAAAACGGTGTTTTTGAACGATGGAACAACACTCTTGTTGATGATCGATGCACCTTCCTCATTGTTTATGTCCTTCCTCATCTTTTTTCTTTAGACGGCATGTCTTACATGACGTGGATCTGGAACCGCGTTCCCCACGGCCCCCTCCCTTGTCATGTCAACCCTTTGAGCGTTGGTTTGGGCGTCATGTTGACCTTCGCCTTCATCGTGGCTGGGACTGTGTCGCTTCCATCTGGCTTCCCGAGGACCTTCGCGACTCAAACTCAGTCCGGGTGCACGCTTATGTACCTTCCTTGGTGTCTCTGTCATGTCCAAGGCATGGCGCTTCTCGGACCCCGACCGTGCACGTGTTGTTGAGTCTCGTGACAACCTCTTCTTTGAGAACGTCTTTCCTTGCAACCTATCCCGTGTCACTCCATCCTCTTCCCTGTCCTCGCTCCATCGGCATGGGGGGGTGAAATGGCCTTTGGCCACTTTACTTTCTTTTTCCATCCAGATGTCAAGGTCTATCTCAGCCTCCGGTCTTGTAGGGGTCCCCCCATCTCCCATTGTTGTGATCCCTATTCCCTCTGGTCTCTCTCTCTCTCTCTCTCTCTCTCTCTCTCTCTCTCTCTCTCTCTCTCTCTCTCTCTCTCTCTCTCTCTCTCTCTCTCTCTCTCTCTCTCTCTCTCTCTCTCCCCCTCTCTCTCTCTTTGCTGTCTCACACGCTTCCCAGCATCCCGTCTGGTTCCCTGACTAGTCCTTCCCCGGCTCCTCCCTCTGCATCCTCTAAATTCGCATCACCGGCTCTTAGCGCTCCGCCACTGTCTGCCGACATTCTGGCAGTCTCCCGCACGTGTCGTTCGTGACTCCCCTCTAACGCCTGCTTTGCAGCCCTCTACGTCCATTGGTGAGACAGCATCCCCTCTTATCTTTGATGCCCCTCCAGCCAAACTAGAGCCATACACCTGTGGAGGGAGACTTTGTTCCCTTCCACAGAACTCTGCCTCACCGTCTACTCAGTCCTCTCAACGTCGCACTCGTTCCAGTGCATTCTCCACTGAACCCGGCTTCTCCGCCAGACCTACTGGCTTGGATGCACTAGGATTGGCTATCAGTGATGTCCACCCCAGCTCAGTGGTGGGTTATGCACTCATAGCTCACAAGTTCCACAGTGCCCATGAGGCGTCTGTCGTTGGCTACGGCACCACCCATTTTGTGGCAAGTGGGCTTCTCTCACTTCCACCAGAGCCTACCACTGTCCGTCAAGCAAGAGAGGCAGTTGGCACTGATCTTTGGGAAATTTTCATGCAAGAGGAGCTCACTACCCTCAATGCACATGAGGTCTTTGAGCTTGTTGATCTCCGAGCAGGTCGCAAGGCTGTTGTGGCCTCCTGGGTCCTTAGGCATAAGTTGAAGCCTGATGGCACGGTTAACAAGTACATGGCCCGGCTCACCGCCAAGTTATTCTTCATAATTCTAGGTATCGACTTTGATGATACGTTTGCTCTAATTGGACGGTACACCACGGCCCAAGCTCTCTTGAGTCTGGTTGCCCAGCATGACTGGGAACTGGAGCAGATAGACGTCAACAATGTATTCTTGCACTGACGTCTAGACAAGGAAATGTACATGGTTCAACCCCCAAGCATTACGGATAGCACGAACAAGGTTTGGCCGTTGCGCAAGGCCTTATATGAGCTCAAGCAGTCACCTTACTGTTGGAACCTGGAGATCTCATCCACGCTCAAGAGAGGTGGCTACCGTTGTAGCAATGTTGACCCAGTTTTCTTCTTAAGTGCACCCTTTTAGCCCTTTGTGGCCATCCTCGTCTACATAGATGATCTCCTCATTGGGTCACCGAGCCCTATTGTTGTGCAGTGAGTGAAGTCTCTCCTATATTCCACCTACAAGATGAAGGACCTGGGTCCTTCTTGAGTGTTCCTTGGCATGGAACATGAGCGTGACTGCCAATGCCACACGCTTCACGTACACCAGGCTACCTACCTTCGCAGCCTGGAGGAGCACTTTGCCTCCCTGCTGGCTGACCTCCCACTGCATCCTCACCAATGACTCCAACTTGTTAGCGCCTGCTAAAGTCACTTGACATGTGTCAGTTGGGAGAGCCTGTTCACGTCACCAATTATCTTTGTGTGATCGGATCTCTGATCCACCTCACCACCACCACTCCTGCGGACGTGGCCTTCTCGGTCAACTTTCTTGTTCAATTCTCTCAGCAGCCACGTTAGGGGTACCTCGAGGCAGCATTGCGTGTCCTCCACTGTACGATGTCCACCGCATGTGTAGGGCTATGCTACAGATTGCAGCCTTTTGTGGTCATTGACGGTACATTTAGAGTGACATGGCTCTTGATACAAACGCACGAAGTCGCACCGGCTAAATCTTTCTTGTGGATGGGAGTGCTATCTCATGAAGGAGTCAAAAACAGGGATATGCTGCACGCATCTCCAGTTAGGCTGAGTACGTCACGCTTGGAGCAGATACGTGTGAGAGTATGTGGGTGTCTCGCTTGCTACAACAGCTCCGTGTACCCATCCGCTTCATCAAACTACACTGTTCTAATCAAAGTGCCAAGAAAATAGCTGAGCATGATGGCATGCATCGTTTGCGTACTAAGCACATCAACATTGAGCGTCACTTCATTCGCAAGTGCATTTTCGCAGGAGAAGTTGAGGTTGTCTGGGTCGACACTCGTCAGCAGCCTGTAGACTTTCTCACCAAAGCACCTAGTAGTAGAATGTTCATGGCTGTCGTGCATGCAATCGGCATGTTGCGTGCACGCGATGCCCTTGATTGATGTGACCAGTCCTTGCTTGTTGCATGTCCTGTTGTTCTCTTTGTGGTGTGTAGACTGTTTGTCTGTGGGTCATGGGGGAGTGTTGGTTGTGATTGTCAAACACGCAAGTGACCTCTTGACTCTATCCATTCACACACGCTATCACTGCAGGTGACAAAGTTGACATGAAGCTCAAGGCGCACACGTCGCGGGCCACGTACCATTGGCGTCTCAGCCGGGTGCAAGATTGGCACGAGCTCTGTCATGCTAAGTCTCATCAGAGAGCATGTTTGATGTTATCAGCATGTGGTGATTAGCTTTCACTCGGCTAAAACATGACATGAATACATGGAAGATACATGCATCCACACACGCTCGTGGTCGATGTGGTTCTCTATGTGGTTGATGTGCATGCTTAAATAGATTTGTAATTTAGAGCACTGGGTTGCTGATGCTATGGAGCCACACTCTCGGCTGTTTTGGAGTTTGAGAAACCATGATGGCTTTTCGCCAACCGGTTTGGTTCGCAGGTTGACGGTCGGGCCTCACCTCGAGCCACTTGAGTGGGTGGCCCGGCCAATCGGTTGCTAAGAGCTCACTAGCCCGTTACTCCCGTTACTCTTTCCTCTCGTGATCTCTCAAGGGTTTTTCACCAACTCCTTGTCTCTCCTGTCCCTATGGGTGCCTTGTGATCCTCACTAGCATGGTAGGGAGCTTGTGCCGGCATTCTGTCGCTACCTACACGGGCCCACGACCAAGACGGGTCCTCTCGGACCGGGGAGGAAGCGGGACATGCTCCTCCACGGTAGGCGCTTTTCCCTTCTATTCTGTCATCAGTCAATAACGATGAATGGGGACATCGTCAGCAGGACGTGCTCCATGTCTGTGTTTGTTTTTCCACGTCTCTCATTGTACTCTATTGTTTCCTCCCGGCTTGTGAACATCGGCGTGTAGATGACTGACTACGAGACTTGATGCTACTGGAGTGTCATCCGGTGGAGCCGACGCATGCTGAGGCCTACACGCAGTTCGTTGGAGCCGCCTCCCTGTGTCAACGTGCTCAGCACCATCGGCATGCCTCCTTGGCGGTCAAGCCACTGGCGGTCACTGCCACCACAGTGGTTGTCTGCATACGTGCAGTGCTGGATCTGACTGTACTATTGTGTCTGCAGCGTCATGCTCTGCCTAGGGTCCATGTTTCTTGTTGTGTGGCACTGCTTGGCCCAATGGACCTTCCTAGGCACTGCCTGCGTTTGGGCAGCCATAACTCTTCGGTACTATTTTTCTAGCTGTTTTTTTTTTTTGCACGACTGCGTTTGCAGCGTTGGTACTATGGTATGGTCCAGTTTTCAGGCAAATCGGACGACGTCCGGGTTTTCGGCTGTCTGCCGTCTGGCAGGGCTCATCGAGAAAACCCTGCCTGCCAGAAAATAGATCTAGGACTGTTTTCTGATTGGCTGGTTAGCTGAGTAACAAGCTTTGTAGAGCTGGGGGGAGCTTGAACTTGGAGGGGTCTCCCATTGTTGCTTATTCTTCACTCCTAATCAGTTACTTCCAGTTTTCAGCTTCTTTCAGGCGCTAACACTGGCGCACGCATTTCTGAGAAACAAACCCAGATCATCCAGACTTAGACTCTAGGGCACCTTACTGAGAGGGCAGCAGACTAAGCAACGAGCGTGGAAGCCAGCACGCTGCATCAACAACGTTGCTGGCCCAACCTACTGCCTATGATTTCCAGCTTGGTATCAGAGCAAGAGCGTAGCAGCAGCAGCAGAAGACTGGCATACAGGTGCCAGATAACACCGGCGGACCCCCATACGCACCAGTGCAGGGGAAATGCTACCGGATTTCTCCCGGCAGCATTGACCAGCCTGGTGGCGGCGTCAGAATTTTCCCCACGGCCATTTGGGCCAGGGGAAATGCTGCCGCAATTCATTCGGCAGCACTGACCCCCACGCGTGACGCGAGGAGGTCAGCGGACAGCAACGTCAGGCATTGCGACAATGACACAAGTCGACCAGGTGTGATCGTGCTCCAAGCAGCAACAACGGCAGCAGCTTGCACCAGGAGCAAGCATTGGCATCAGCAGCCAGCAGCAACTATGCTCAACAGCACCAGCTGGCAGTAGCAGCAGCTCGCAACAGCTTGCAGCAGCAGCAGCCCGCAACGGCTCCCAACAGCAGCAGGGCGTAGCAGCAGCAGCACCCGGCGGGAGGAGCAGCACCAGCAAGCAGTAGCCAATAGCGAGCAGCAACAGCAGCCAGCTGCAGTAGTAGCAGCAGCAAGCAGCAGCCAGCAGCAGCCTGCAGCAAGCAGCAGTTGCAACTGCAACACCAGCCAGCCGTAGCCCGCTGTAGCAGCAGCTACAGCTCGCACCAGCAGCGGCTGCAACTGTAGCTGCTCTCAGCCCATTGCTTGTAGCAAGCTCCGAGCTGCTAGCAGCGTTCTTGGTGCTCGCGACCTGTAGCAAGCAGTGGGCAGCGAGCAGCGAGCTCGCTGCTCGTTGCTCGCGGCTCGTAGCGAGCTTGCTGTGCAGCCAAGAAAAAAAAGACCACACAAAAAACTAAAAAAAAAAAAAACGCCCACCCCACAGGTGTTTTTGCAGCAACCGTTGCTACCATCACGGCCATTGTAGCGGCCACAGAAGCCGTAGCAACAGCGGCTGCTACAGTCGCAATCGCAACAGCGGCTGCTACAGCTGCAATCGTAGCAACAATAGCAGTAGCAGACGCAGCAACGTCGGCAACTGCATCGGCAGCAGTAGCAAACCAGCAACAGCAGCAGAAGCAGCAACAACGGCAGCAACGGCAGCAGCAGCAGCTACTGCGTCAATACCAGTCAACATCCTATGGCAAACACTGTAGCGGCATCAGCAATAGCCACTGCTGATGTCAGCAACATTTCACCTGACGTAATTGCTGATGTCACTACTGGCATCATCAAAACAAAAAACTCTATAGATAATGCAGTAGCACTTGCTAAAGTCAACCATCTCAAGCTGATATCACTGCTGACGTCGTTGTTGACATCAGCAGCATAAAGAAAATCAAAGAAAACAAAAAAAAGACACAAAGGAGGGTGGAACAAAGGGGGGCCAACAAACATGGCCACTAGCCCCAATGGGGAGGGGTCCTCCTCCGGTGGGGGGACTCATGGTCCCCCTTTCTCTAGCAGCTGAAGCAGCTGCAACAGCAATAGTAGAAGTAGTAGCAGCAGCAGCAGTAAGAGCAGCAGGAGCAGCATCAGGAGCAAGAGCAACAGCACTGCCAACACCCTGCAGGCTCTGTCGTCGGTCCCTCTGACTCGACAGATCCGCTCGCCGCTTTGCACCAGCAGTTCGCAACGTTGCCACAGCAGCTAGCGGCACTACAGCTACCACCACTCCCCGAAGCCAGCACGCTGCATCAACAACGCTGTTGCCTAAACCTGCTGCCTAGGATTTCGAGCTGTCTATGACACTTGGACGTGGACGCAATGATGACGAGCACGGAAGGACGGAGCGACACTCTCGAGGTGCTTGCGCCAACGGAATAGGAGGTGTAGACATGCGAAGGAGCATCATGGACATTAGTAGTTGGCAACGACAGTTGGGTGAATGACAGTATGCATAATGCCATTGGCACTCCAGCGGGGAGCCTCAACGGCGAGTGCATGGCAGGATCGTCGATTTAGGTGTCGTTATTCAATGCTGACCGTTGTTCTTCCATAGAGTCATTGAACGTGAGGCAAATTGCCTTGTGCGGATGCCCAACTGCGCGTTTCAAAAGCGTAGGACGTGGAGGAGGCCCTGACAAGCAGCTACATGGAGACAACGTGCGCGTTCCTTGGCGGACACCTTGGTCAAGAAGCGGTCCATGATGTTGGAGTGCATGAGGTAGAATACCAATCAATGAGAAGCGATGGCGGACTCAAAACAAACTCTATGCACTAAAAATTTTCGAACAACTTGTCGCTTCCTCCACTCAGGAGCAAGGCAGCAGCAGATTGCTACAAAGCTAGCTGCACACGCTGAGCCTCGCTCCACGCATTCACCAACGGCGCTCGCCCGTTTAGCGATGACCGCACAAAAGAAATGCGCACTCATCGCTCAAGGGACGGGCATCGTCGAAGTTGAGGATCACCGAGGATTTGCTCGGGACCTGTTGCCAAATTGAAGGGTCCACCCCCTGCATTACCACCGACATCAAGCAACCACCAACTAAATTTCAACCAGAAAAAAAATGAACAAAACCTAGGCAGCAGGTTGGAGCAGCATGCCTTGTCGATGCAGCGTGCGGGCTTCCACGCTCGTTGCTCAAGTCTGCTGCCCCCTCACTCTGCTACTCTAGAGACTAAGTCTGGAAGCTCTGGGTTTGTTACTCAGAAGTGCGCGCGCCAGTGTTAGCGCCAGAAAGCAGCTGAAAACTGAAAGTAACTGATTAGCAATGAAGAATGAGCAACAATGGGACCCCTCCAAGTTCTAGCTCCCCCCCACTAGTGTACAATTTGTTACTCAGGTAACCAGCCAATCAGAAAATAGTGCTAGACCTATTTTCTGGCAGGCAGGGTTTTCTCGGTGAGCCCTGCCAGACGCCCGACAGCCCAAAACCCGGCTGTCGTCCATTGTGCCTGAAAACTGGACCATACCATAATACCAACGCTGCAAACGCATTCCTTCGGTCAGAATCAGCTAGAGAAATAGCTACAAGAAGTTATTGGCTGCACGAACCCAGGCAGTTCCTATGACAGTCAACGATGCCAAACAGGACCATACAGTAGGAGGTATGGAACCTAGGCATCGCATGATGTTGCAGACGCAGTGCCACAGCCAGACACAGTGCTAGGTTCATGCAGACAGCATCTGTAGTGGCAGTGATCGCCGGCGGCCCGACCACCGAGGAGGCCTGCCGATGGAGCTGAGCGCATCGCCAAAGGAGGAGGCTCCAGCGACGGGTGAATGGGCCTCAGCGTGCGTCGGCTCCACCGAGCGACACTCCAGCGGCGTCAAGTCTCGCCGTCAGTCATCTCAATGTCGATGTACACAAGCCTAGAGGAAACAATAGAGTACAATGAGAGATGCACGAAAACCAACACTCCCCCATGACTCACATGCGTAGTGCACATGTGTGGGCAGAGACATAGTCAATGACCAGATTCCCCCAGGCCAAGAGGAGACGCAAGCAAGGACAGAGAGAGTCACTCACGAACGCATGCGAACTGACCTCACAGCTTTCTTGAACAAGTCGCGCTTCAGTGCCTTGGTCAAGAAGTCAGCCAACTGCCGTGCTGTCTCAACCCACACAATGCTGACGCTGCCGTCATGCAACAACAAACGCACATAGTGATACTCAACATTGATGTGCTTTGTGCGTGTGTGATGCATGTTGTCATTGTCGGCGATGGCCATGGCACTCTCATTGTCACATTGCAACATGATGGATGCATCGGACTGACGGAACTCGGACAACAGACGACGCAACCACACACTCTCACACGCGCCTCAGCCAAGAGCAACGTACTCAGCCTCAGCATTGCTGCGTGCAACGCATCCCTGATTGCCACTACGCCAGGACACAGCTGTGCCGCCAATCAAAAAGACCCAGCCTGTGCAACTCTTACCGTCCGGACTGCCGGCCCAGTCACTATCGGTGTAGCCTACCGCGACAACAGACGGCTGACGGCGGAACATGAGACCTCGCCGAGGAGTCGAGACAACATAGCGCAGTACTCGGATCGCGGCCTCGTAGTGGAGGTGACGNGTGCCGCCAATCAAAAAGACCCAGCCTGTGCAACTCTTACCGTCCGGACTGCCGGCCCAGTCACTATCGGTGTAGCCTACCGCGACAACAGACGGCTGACGGCGGAACATGAGACCTCGCCGAGGAGTCGAGACAACATAGCGTAGTACTCGGATCGCGGCCTCGTAGTGGAGGTGACGCGGCTCCTGAGAGAACTGGGCCAGGAGGTTGACGGCGAACGCGATGTCTGGGCGCGTCGTCGTTGCCAGGAACATCATTGACCCGATGACTCGTAGGTATGTGGTCACGTCAACTGGCTCTCCCGTAACGGGTGGGTAAGGACTCTTCAGCTTCGCCTGGCCATCGGGTGACATGGGTGAGGATGCGCTCGGCACGCGGGCAGATCCTCCGCAAAGTGGGTGGAAGGTGTCTGCACATAGGCGGCCTGGTGGATGTGCAAGAAGCCCTGGGAGCGATCATGCTCAAGCTCCATGCCCAGGAAGACTCTGGCAGACCCAAGGTCCTTCATCTGGTAGGCGGCGTGCAGCAGATCCTTGACACGCTGGATGGCAGCCGTGTCTGGTGACGCAATGAGCAGATCATCGACGTAAACTAGAACAGCGGCGAAGGTCTGGCCTCACAGAGTGACAAACAGTGCGAGGTCAGCGGTGCTGCACTGGAGCCCGCCACGAAGGGGCGTACTGCTGATTTCTTGGTTCCACTACCGAGGCGACTGATTTAGGCCATACAGGGCCTTACGCAGTCGCCAAACTCTCCCAGTGCCATCGTCGAAGCCTGGGGGCTGCACCATGTAGAGCTCCTCACCCTCCAGTGAACGATGGAGAAAAGCGTTGCTCACGTCCATCTCATGTAGCTCCCACCTGTGCTGAGCGACCAGGCTAAAGAGTGCCCGGCAAGTGGAGAACCGGCCAACTGGGGCAAAGATCTGGTCGTAATCGACCCTAGGAATCTAGGCAAACCCCTTGGTTGTAAGGCGGGCCTTGAACATGTCCAAGGACCCGTCGGGCTTCCACGTGCACCGAAAGACCCACTTGGCGCCGATGGCTTTCCGTCCTGGGAGAAGGTCGACGAGGTCATACACATGGTGATGTCGTATAGCAGCGAGCTCATCGGCGCACGCAGTGTCCCAGTGTGCAGCCTCAGAAGAGGCTTGTGCATCACGTGGGTGGTTGGGTCCTCCGGGCGTGCTGTGGAGCAGACTGAGAGAGCATGTGCAACTCGAGCCCCAGGTGGGATGCGTACGAGTGCAGCCGCAACAGCGTACTGATGATCATGATGAAGCATGGCGTAGCCCAGTGCGGAGCCCGGGTGAAGGTCTGCAATGATGGCGGAGGTGGTCAGGTCGATGGCCTTGGTGCCAGGATCCCCACTCACGACTGTGGGAGCGGAGGAGACACGTGGAGCCATGGGGGGTCGAGGCACCATAGAGCGCGGTGCGACGGTCTACACGCTCATCGACAATCTCGATCGGAGGCTGCCGCCTCGGCCACACATGTAGCGTGGCAGGGCAGATGACGGCACTGAGTCCGTCGGGCTGATGGAGGCGGACAGGGTTGCTGGCCCAGAGGGGCCCACTGATGCAACCGGGGCTGTCGGCCCGGAGGGACCAGCGGACGTGATTGGGGCTGCTGGCCCGGATGAATCAGCGGACGCGACTAGTACTGCTAGCCCGGACGGACCAGTGGACGCGCCTGGGGCTGATGGCCCACAGGGACCAACGGACGCCACTGAAACTGCTCGCCCGGAGGGACCAGCGGACGCGACTGGGGCTGATGGCCTAGAGGGACCAACGAACACGATTAGGAATGCCGGCCCGAAGGGGTGATCGGACGCGACTGGGGCTGCTGGCGTGGAGGGACCAACGGACGCGACTAGGGCTACTAGCCCGGATGGACCACCGGACGCGACAGGGGCTGCCGGCCCGGAGGGACCAACAGACGCGACTAGGGCTGCTGGCCCAGAGGGACCAGCGGACGTGACTGGGGCTGTTGGCCCGGAGGGACCAACAGACGCGACTGGGGCTGCTGGCCCGGAGGGACCAGCGGACGCAACTTGGGCTGCAGGCCCGGAGGCACCAACAGACGCGACTGGGGCTCCTGGCACAGAGTGACCAGCGGACGCGACTGGGGCTGCTGGCCCAGATGGACCAGTAGACGCGACTGGGACTGTCGGCTCGGAGGGACTAAGGGATGTGGCACCCAAAAGCGGTAGGATGGAGGACGGACTCACCACTCCCCCACGCGATGGGATAGACACGGACGAGCCGGATTGAATGAGGTCGCGAGGAAGAAGGTCCTCGAAGAAAATGGTGTCCCAGGACTCAACGATGCAGTGCCGGGAGGGATCCCAGAAGCGCCAGGCCTTGGACTGACGAGAGACGCCGAAGAAGGTACAGGGATGCCCGCGAGGGGCGAGCTTGCCGTCCTGCTGCGAGACGGGCAGCCACACAATGGCCATGCAGCCCCAGACGCGAGCCAGGCGGAGGTCAGCTCCCTGACCACACCAATGCTGGTACGGTGTGGATTGGCGGGGAAGGGGACCGTGGGGAATCCGGTTCCAGACCCTGGTCATGTAGGCCATGGCTTCAAAATAGAAGCCCTCGGAGAGACCAGACTCGACCCGCATGGTACAAACGGCGTCGGCCATAGTACGGTTCCACCGTTTGGAGACACCAATCCGGGCGCGTGTGTAAGGCGCGGACGTTTCATGGCAAATTCCGGGGGAGGCGAGAAAAGTCGCGGCCTCACCTATGTACTCACCACTGCAATTGGAGCAAAAGCGGCGGAGAGAGCGGCCGCACTCGCGCTCTACAAGGACAAGCCAATCCTGGATGGCGTGGGCAACATCGCTCTTCTGCCGAAGGCAGAAGTCCCGGCGGTAGCGAGAAAAGTCTTCAGTGAGAGTGAGGACGTAATGACCACGCTCGCTGACGGACTCGGTGGGGAGAGGACCCATGTCGTCCGAATGTTTAAGATCAAGGGGGGCGGATGCACAGGAGGAAGACAAGGGATACGTGGACCGGTGCATCTTCCCCTCCCATGCTCAACTGAGCTCTTGGATTGCGGGAATTTGGTCGACGATGTCATACACGTGGTGCTGTCGGATAGCGGCAAGCTCATCGGCGTTGGCAGCGTCCCAGTGTGTGGCCTCAGGAGAGGCTCGTGCCTCGCGTAGGGTGTCTGGGTCCTCCAAGCATGCTGTGGAGCGGACTGAGAGACCGTGTGCAACTCGAGCTCTAGGTGGGATGCGTGCGAGTGCAGCTGCGATAGTGTACCGATGCTCATGATGAAGCATGGCGTAGCACGGTGCGGAGCTCGGGTGAAGGTCTGCAATGATGGCTAAGGTGGTCACGTCGAGGGTCTTGGTGCCATGATCCCCACTCACGACCATGGGAGCGCAGGAGACACGTGGAGCCACAGGGGGTCGAAGCGCCACGGAGCACGGTGCGACGGTCTGCGCGCTCACCGACGATCTGGGTCAGGGACTGCCGCCTGGGCCACACGTGTAGCGTGGCAGGGCATGTGATGGCACTGAGTCCGTCCGGCTGATGGAGGCGTACGGGATTGCTGGCCTAAAGGGGCCCACCAATGCAACCGGGGCTGTCGACCCAGAGGGACCAGCGGACGCGACAGGGGCTGTAGGTCTTGAGGAACCAGCGGACGCGACTGGGACTGCTGGCCTGGAGGGACTAGCAGACGCGACTGGGGTTGATGGTCCGGAGGGACAAACGGACGCGACAGAGACTACTGGCCCGGAGGGACCAGCAGATGCGACAGGCTGATGGCCTGGAGGGACCAACGGACGCGAGTGGGACTGCCGGCCCGAAGGGGTCATCGGACGCGACTGGGGCTGCTAGCGCGGAGGGACCAGCGGACACGATTGGGGTTGCTAGCCCGGAGGGACCAGCACATGTGACTGGGACTGCCGGCTCGGAGGGACTGAGGGATGTGGCATCCGGAAGCGGCAGGACGGAGGACAAACTCACCACTTCCGCACTAGGGTAGAACTTGTTATTCAGCTAACCAGCCAATCAGAAACAGTGCTAGACGTATTTTCTGGGGCGACTTTCTAAGTCGTCCCCATTCTCCCTCGACCATGTCTGAGACGCCCCCATTCTGAGAAAAACGGTTAGGTCGCCCCCATTCCGAAAAGTCATGGCTAGGTCGCCCCACCCCCCGGGGGAAATTATGGCTACGATGCCCAGTACGGATAAAATGTTATGGACGTCTTGCCCCCAATTTCGATAACTTCTGGCTAGGTCGCCCCCATCAATGGGGGTGACGTAGCCATAATTCTCAGAATGGGGCAAGTTGGAAAACAAATAAAAAATGGTTCCAAATGCTCCGGTGCCCATCGTTTCGCCAGATTTAGCAGCGGTGTCCATAGTCGAAATCGACATGACAGCGGTGCCCATGTTTTCGAATAAGCAACCGAAAACGGGATTCAACTTCGCTCTCGAAGTCAGCCGTCGCCGACTTCGAGAGCGAAGTCAGCGACTTCTGACACCGGCCTCACCGGTGTCGGAAGCCGCAATGTCGCGAGTTTTGGAGTTCGCAAGTGCGAACTCCAAAACTCGCGACATGGTGCGCCGCATCTCGCAAACCCCCCCTAATATCCGACAAACCCCCTAGTGACATTGGGGGGTTTGGGTTTTATTTTTTTACTTGCCCG
>SZWC01016226.1:19747-40363 GCA_023375785.1 Penium margaritaceum
GTGAAGCAATGGTTCAAGCTAGGCCTATCGGGTGCAAAGCAGTCGTGACCTCGGCCAAGCTCATTCCATTCTGGGATGGAACCATGCAACTTGCAGTTTTGAGTTTGAGCCACTCTGTGGCTAAAACGTGAGAAGCTACTTGAGAGTTGCATGCACCACATACGCTCGTGGTCGATGTGGTTTTGGATTTGTGCTCATGCATGCTGTGCAAATTGTATGGTCTTGCCCGGGTTGCTGATCCTACGGGGCCACACACTCAGTCGCTCTGAGGTGTGAGAAACCGTGGCGGCATTTTGCCGACCGGTCGGGTTCGACCCCGGGGTGGCGGCTGGGCCCCACTTCGAACCACTCGAGTGGGTGGCCCGGTCAACCGCGGCTAAGACCTCACTTGCCCGTGACTCTAAACACTGGTGTTCTTGTGACTTCTCAACAAGGCTATCTTGCCTCTCTCGCCCTCTCACCCTAGCCATGGATGCTCTACTCCCTTAGGCTCGTGTGTGTGTGAGTGCTTTAGGCGGCCTCTTGCTGCCACCTACTGGTATCAGAGCAAGAGGGACCACTCCCTCCTCGTCGTCGATCCGGGACCCACCCTCAAGGCCGCCGAGCACCGCCGCACTTTGCGTCGGCACACACTCCTTGCGCTCGCGGCCCGAGGCTCTTCCTCTGTGCAGCCTTGCCACAACGTCACTTGCGGCCCCACGCTCTTCATACGGCACTCATGCCGTGGGCATCTCCATCGACGTGGGCAACGGCCTCTTACCGTCCCCGTCGCCTTGGCCTGCGCCTCTATCTCGCGGCTCAGGACAGTGGACGAGCCCACAAACCGCACCTCTTGCGGTCTCAGCAGTGAGCACCCCCGTCGACGTGAGCACCGGCCTCTTGCCGCCCACGCCGTCTCGGGTTGTACCCCGATCCCGCACCTCAAGACAGTGGCCGAGCTCTCAAACCACCTCCGCACAACAGCTGTGCCGTGAGCATCACCATTGGCGCGAGCATCAACCTCGCATCTCAAAACAGCGGCCTAGGCCACTCGTGCACACCCTCTCGCCCCGCACTCCTTGCCCAGCACCTCTCCCCTCTCTCTCAGTCACATCAGCAGCTGAATTCAGCCGCATCTGCGGCTTGGCGTGCCAACCTGGCGTCACCGCTGGAGTCGGAGCCAATTCCCTTGTCACCAAGGGGTTGGCACGAGCAAGCCCGCACCGACGAGCTTCTCGCGCGCCACGAGGAGGAGGAGAGACGCACGTGGACACGTCGCCGTCGGTGCGACAGCCCTGGTTACTGCCCGGGGGAGGACTACGACCCAGCGGAGCATCTTGCGCTCGCGGACGCTGCCGAGTACGCCGCCTACTACCAGTCCGCCTCCGACGACTCCCCAACTGTGCAGAACGCGCCAGCCACGGGGCCACCACGCGAGCAACGTCGTCCCGCATCACCTGTAAGCTCACCTGTTGCTCGTAGAACCCGTCAGCAGAGTCAGCGTCTTCGTGCTGTCCGCACTGGGGCAGCACCAACGACAGAAGCAGCAGGCAGTCAGCAACCTGAAAATCTATCCCGCCTTGTTGCCTCGCCAGCAGCATCGCAGTCCGCAGCTCCCATCCCTGTGCCCTCTAACACGTTCTCTGTGTTGGAGGCCGCACTTGTCTCTAGTTCTGCCGTTGCATCCACCTTTGCGGCCACAGCACGTGCGGCGCGCGCTCCTGCTACCACTGCAGCAGGTCGCGCCATTGAGACATATGCCATCACGGCTGCTGATCAGGGTCCCCTTGCTGCAGCCACTGTCAACATAGCCACTCAAATTGTAGCTGCAGCCGACTCTGTTGCATCGGCAGCAGCCTCAGCTGCCACATCGCTCTCCAGTGCAGTGGTGTCCATTCGCGACTCCACCGCCCAGGTGTCTACATCTGCAGCGTCTGCATCCTTCGGTCCTCAGATCCGCCTCTTGGTCACATCCGTAGCAGCCGTCTCCGCTCTCACAGGTGCACCACTGACTGGGGTTGCCTGCTTCATCGTCACCACCTCTTCTTCTGTGGCGGTCATTGCGGCTTCAGCAGCCGCAGCTCTTTCTCCCTTGTTTGGTCTGCACCGCTAGCCTGGGTGAGCTCCCTCACTCACCACTTGGCTCTCGACTGCCCTCTCCTCGTTCCTCTCTCCCTGCCACGTGCTCCTTCTCTTTCGTGCAGCATTCCACTTGGCCAAGGGCAATTCTTCTCATTCCTTCCTCTCTTTTGCTCTTGCTCTGCCGGCCATGCCTGTTGACGATGATCAATATGAGGCACTGCAGGAAGAGCTACGCAAGGAGCGCGCAGCTCTTCAAGCCGCTCTTGCCGCTCAGCGTGCTGCAGAAGACAAACTGCGCGCTGAGCAAGGTGATCAGGACACTTTTGCTGATCACATTGCTGATCTTGTTCTCAACCGTCTGCAACCTGCCTTGCGCGCCACGCCTGCCGTCTCTGTTGCTGCTAACATTGCTGCTGCATTCTCTTCCAGCCCCGCTTCCGCATCCACCAGCGCTGGCTCTCAGCACTCTGACCCCATAGCAGCTGCCGCCGTTGCAGGCGCCGCCGCCGCCAAGGCACTTTCTCAGCCCTCGCATCGCAAGCCGGACTTTGACTCTACTCCACCTCACTTCACCTCCAATCTCTCTTTTGCGTCATGGGAAGTCCGTTTCAGTGCCTGGGCACAGGGTGAGCAAATCTGGGAGTACTACCACCTGCCAAATCCCACAGCTAACCCTCCCTTTGTCCCCACTGACGCTGAGTCTGCGCGTGCAGTCCGCGCACTCATTTGCGCCGGGCCCGATGATCTCACAGATGAGATCGGGTCCTACAATGCGGACACTGCACGCCGCACACCTGCTGATCCTGTAGGAGCATACGCTCTCATCAAGCGTCGCACCACTGTCACTGGCCACGCTGCGCAAAGTGTTCTGACTGTTCAATTTAACACTCTGTCCATGCGTGCTGATGAGACTGTGGATGCCTACTGGGCCCGCAGTCTACGTCTGCTGAAAGACCTCGGCAAGGCAGCTCCTGGCCAGCTTCCGGCGGTCCTCTCCATTGTCAACGGCCTCATCCCTGAGCTGTCTGACATCTTCAGGGAGGTGAAGGCCTCAGAGCTTGAGCGTCTTGCCTCTGAGCCTGTGCCTGCTGATTCACCGCCGGGCATTGGTGCCCTTTGGGAGTTTACCTCCCAACGTCTCACTGACTGGTGGAGTGCACTCCAAAACAAGAGGATCCACCGCGCCGCCGTCGCCGCTGCGACCACGGCTCTTCCCTCTCCCTCTTCCTCCACCTCCTCCTCCTCTTCATCCAACGCTCCCGCCTCGTCCCTAGTCCATCAAGGGAATGGGGGGGGAGGGGGGGTCGGGGCAAAGGGGGTGGACGGGGTAAGGGTTCGGCAGCAACTAGCTCAGGCGGGCAATCCAGTCGTGGCAAAGGTAAAGCCACTGGCACTACACCAGGCACCTCTTCCTCCTCACCCTCCAGCACTGTCACGTGCTGGAACTGTGGAGCCACAGGTCATTCTGCACCTAAGTGTCCAGCACCACCCGACAACGAGCGACTGGCCACTTCCATGCGTGCTCATTGGGCACGGTCCTCCAGTGGCCCTGGAGCCTCTGCAACCCCCTCTCGGGCCGCACCTCCACCTTCGCCACCTCGCCATCATGCCTCACCTTCTGATGCAGCAGTCTACCACACCACCGCTGCACCATCACCCGTTCCTTACCCTTGGGGTTGGCCTCCAGGGTATGGTGGNTCACATGACCTCGTCGCGTGCGTCCTTTGTGTCTCTCGGCCCTGTCGGCTCTGTCCGCTTCGTTCGTACTGGCTCCGGCCAACTCTTACCTGTGCAGGGTGTTGGTGTTGTTCGCTTTGTTGGCCCTGGGGGGGAGCTGTTCTTGCCAGACGTCTTGTATGTTCCATCGCTTGAGCTGAGCCTGCTCTCTGTCACTACGCTCGATGACCAGGGCATGGACTTCTCCTCCAGTCGCGGCATTGCCACAGTTTCTCATCGCACTACAGGCTGCACTCTCCTTCACGGCACACACTGTGATCGTCTGTTTCGTGTTCCCACATTCGCACCAGCACCTGCTACTGCTGCACATGTGCATGTTGCTCGCTCTCTCTCGCCTGCCCAAACTCAGCTGCTGCACCGCCGCTTGTGCCACATACACACCGCAGCCATTGACTCTCTTCTTCACACACTGCCTGCTGAAGGCCTTGATGCCCGTTCCTTTCCGTCACCCTGTTCCCCTGATTGTCTTCCCTGTGCTCAAGGCAAAATGCATCGCTCTCCCTTCTCCACGTCTGAAACGCACACGTCTGCTCCACTTGATTTGTTGCACGCTGACGTCATGGGACCCCTTCCTCATGAATCTCTTGGAGGGGCTGGTCGCTACGTTCTTTGTCTCACGGATGTCTTCTCCCGCATGCGCTGGGTCTTTGTTCTCAAGCAAAAGAGTGATGTTTGTCCTACCATCGAATCCTGGCTTCCCCAGGCCGAACTTGCATGTGGTCGTCGTCTGCCTGTCTTTCGTTGTGATCAAGGTGGTGAGTTCATTGGACCCACCTCTCGTTTTCTCTCCTCTCGCGGTGTCCATGTCGAAACCACCGCTCCCTACACTCCTCAGCAGAATGGAGTGTCTGAGCGTTGGAACCGCACGCTTGCTGACGGTGTCCGCACTCTTCTTGCTGCGTCTGCCCTCTCTCCCGTCTTCTCCTTTGAATCCATGTGCTACATGACGTGGGTTTGGAACCGTGTTCCTCATGGTCCTCTCCCTCGTCACATTACCCCCTTTGAACGTTGGTACGGTCGACGAGCGGACATTCGTCTCGCTCGTGTCTGGGGCTGTGTCGCTGTTGTCTGGCTCCCTAAGGACATGCGCGACGGCAAACTCAGTCCGCGCGCTCACCTCTGCAACTTTCTCGGGGTCTCAGCCATGTCCAAAGCCTGGCGCTTCTGGGATCCGGACCGCTCTCGGGTCGTCGAGTCCCGGGATGCTCTTTTCTTCTAGGATGTCTTTCCTCGCGACTTATCTCGCGTCGCCCCTCCTTCCTCTTTTTCCTCGCTCCGTCGGCTTGGGGGGGGTGGGTCTGCTCCAGCCTCCGGCCTCGTTGGTCCGCCCTCCTCGAGTGTGCCCCCCCGCGGTCCTTGTCTTGTCTCTGCTCCCAAGGGTGCACCCTCCCCGAGCTTGACCTCTTCCTCGGCGTCCTCCTCTTCATGTCCGTCCAACACGGCTACTCCTCACACGACACCGTCGTCCACTCCACATTTGTCACCGTCCTCGTCCTCACAGTCCACGTCCATGCCGGCCACCGTGCTGTCACTGCCTGATGACTCGCCCCAGTGTGCAGTTTTTGACACTCCACTCTCTTCCCAGCATTCCCCATCTGACGCACCCTCTCAGGCACCCTTGGTAGAGACTGAGCCCGTCTCTCGTCCATCCTCTGAGACACTCCCTGTCGTGCCTGAGCCTTACACTCGTGGGGGGAGACTCAGAGCCCTTCCCCAGACGTCTGTCTCGCACACCTCTCAGTCACAGCGTCACACCCGGTCCAATGCACCATCCACTGCTGCTGGTTCCACAGCCAGGCCCACCGGGCTTGATGCCCTTGGTCTCTCCGTCGGTGTGGTTCATCCCAGCTCTGCCGTGGGCTATGCGCTTGTCGCTCATGAGTTCCACAGTGCCTTGGATGCATCGGTAGCAGGATATGTTGTTGCATGCTTTGCCGCGAGTGGTCTCCTTTCCTTGACCTCTCTCCCGCCTGAACCTACCACCGTGCGTCAGGCTAGGGAAGCCGCCGATGCTGAACTGTGGGAGAGAGCCATGCAGGAGGAGCTTGCAGCCTTGAACGAGCATGATGTGTTCGAGCTGGTGGATCTCCCACCCGGCCGTAAGGCTGTCTCAGCCCGTTGGGTACTTCGGCGCAAGCTGAAGCAAGATGGCATAGTGGACCGATACAAGGCACGTCTCACCGCCAAAGGGTTCTCTCAAGTCCCTGGCGTCGACTTTGACGAGACATTTGCCCCAGTCGGTCGCTATACAACTGCCCGAGCTCTCTTGAGCCTAGTCGCCCAACATGACTGGGAGTTGGAGCAAATGGATGTCAACAACGCATTTCTGCACGGTCGCCTCGATGAGGAGATCTACATGGTGCAGCCCCCTGGGTTCACTGATGGTACCAACAGAGTCTGGCGGTTGCGTAAGGCACTGTACGGGCTCAAACAGTCACCACGTTGCTGGAACCTGGAGATCTCCTCCACTCTGGAGAAAGGTGGTTACCACCGCAGCTCCCTGGACCCATCGCTCATTTTGAGTGCACCGTTGCAGCCTCTCGTGGCTGTTCTGGTCTACGTGGACGATCTGCTCATTGCATCGCCCAGTCCAGCAGCCGTGCAGTCAGTGAAGATCCTTCTTCAGTCCGTCTACAAGATGAAGGATCTGGGCCCAGCGCGTGTGTTCCTTGGCATGGAGCTCGAACGGGACCGTCAGCGCAGGACGCTGCATGTACACCAGGCCGCTTACATTCGTAGCCTGGGGGAGCGCTTCTCTTCTTTGCTCGCCGAGACTCCCACTGCGTCCACACCGATGACCCCAGCAGGCCAGCGCCTGCTGAAGTCATTGGACCCGGCTCAGTTGGGCAACACTGTTGATGTCACCGATTACCTCAGCGTGATTGGGTCACTGATGTACCTCGCCACCACCACCAGAGCCGACGTGGCCTTCTCGGTCAACTTCCTGGCTCAGTTCTCACAACAGCCTCGGCAGAGGCACCTCGAGGCTGCACTATGCGTTGTGCGATACGCTCTGTCTACAGCCCGTGTCGGTTTGTGCTATAGGTCCTAGCCCTCTGTTGTTGTTGATGGGTACACTGACAGTGACTGGGCACATGATACGGATGCACGTAGTCGAACAGGCTACATCTTCCTTGTGGGTGGCACTGCCATCTCATGGAAGAGTGGGAAACAGGGGTGCGTGGCGCGCAGCTCCAGCGAGGCCGAGTATGTCGCACTCGGCGCAGGTACGTGTGAAAGTGTTTGGCTTTCTCGTTTGCTGCAGCAACTCCGCGTGCCCATCCGCTGCATCACTTTGCGCTGCGACAACCAAAGCACCAAGGCAATTGCAGAGCATGATGGCATGCACCACTCCCGCACCAAACACATCAACATTGAGCACCACTTTATGCGTGAGCGCATTGCCGCAGGAGATGTCCAGGTTGTCTGGGTCGACACGCGTCAGCAGCGTGCAGACTTTCTCACCAAAGCTCTTAGCAGTGGAATGTTCAAGACTGCTGTGCATGCTGTTGGCTTGTTGCGCGCTCGTGATCCTCCTGGTTGATGTGATGCTTCCGTTCAGCTGCTCTCGTGTTGTGCTCTCATGGTGTGTGGGNTTTTGAGTTTGAGCCACTCTGTGGCTAAAACGTGAGAAGCTACTTGAGAGTTGCATGCACCACATACGCTCGTGGTCGATGTGGTTTTGGATTTGTGCTCATGCATGCTGTGCAAATTGTATGGTCTTGCCCGGGTTGCTGATCCTACGGGCCCACACACTCAGTCGCTCTGAGGTGTGAGAAACCGCGGCGGCATTTTGCCGACCGGTCGGGTTCGACCCCGGGGTGGCGGCTGGGCCCCACTTCGAACCACTCGAGTGGGTGGCCCGGTCAACCGCGGCTAAGACCTCACTTGCCCGTGACTCTAAACACTGGTGTTCTTGTGACTTCTCAACAAGGCTATCTTGCCTCTCTCGCCCTCTCACCCTAGCCATGGATGCTCTACTCCCTTAGGCTCGTGTGTGTGTGAGTGCTTTAGGCGGCCTCTTGCTGCCACCTACAAGGACAAACATGGGCATCGCTGTTATGTCGTTAAAAACCATGGGCATCGCTGCTAAATCTGGCGAAACGATGGGTATATAACTACTCCGTCCCCTAAAAAAATGGGGGCGATCTAGCCAGAAGTTTTTCGAATGGGGGCGACCTAGCCATTTGTTCTCAGAATGGGGGCGCCTTAGACATGGTCGGCCAAAAATGGGGGCGACCTGGGAATTAGCCGCTTTTTTCTGGCAAGCAGGGTTTTCTCGGTGAGCCTTGCCAGACACCCGACAGCCCAAAACCCGGGCGACCTCCGTTTTGCCAAAAAACTGGACTATACCATAATACCCACGCTGCGAACGCATTCGTGTGGTCAGAATTAGCCAGAAAAAAAGCTACAAGAAGTTATTGGCAGCACGAACCCAGGCAGTGCCTATGACAGTAAACGATGCCAAACAGGACCATACAACAAGAGACATGGACCCTAGGCATCGCATGATGCTGCAGACGCAATGCCACAGCCAGACACAGCGCTAGGTGCATGAAGACAGCATCTGCACTGGTAGTGACCGCCGGCGGCCCGACCACCGAGGAGGCCGGCCGATGGAGCTGAGCGCATCGCCAGAGGAGGAGGCTCCAGCGACGGGTGAATGGGCCTCAGAGTGCGTCGGCTCCACCGAGCGACACTCCAGCGGCGTCAAGTCACGCCGTCAGTCATCTGCACGTCGATGTACACAAACCGGGAGGACACAACAGAGTACAATGAGAGATGCACGAAAACCAACAGGGTCCACCCCCTGCATTACCACCGACATCAAGCAACCACCAGTTTAATTTCAACCCGAAAAAAATTGAACAAGATTACTGAATGTACATAATTCTCCTCGTCGAATTAAAGAGCAGTAGCATAGCTTCATTGTAGATATACACGCCTTGTGTATAGTCTTGTGTTTTTATGGTGGAACACCAGTAGCATGACAATGCTTGATTTGTTGACAAGACATAACTATTTGCCCAACCCCATGGCCATGTATCCTTTGCATTGTTATGGTCTCTCTACTACACTGTGAGCATGAGGCCCCTCTCTTTGGGGTTTTCTTTTAGCGCAAGATGAAGTGGGTGGCATCCTAAGCTTAAGGGCTGTACATCAGTCCTGAGGGAGTGGACATGTGCTCGTCCCATCTGTACATTCTCCCCACATCCATGCAGATGTGAGAGGTGCCGAGTGGGGTCCACACTGGATGCCTGCATTTCCTCAATGTAACACATGTGCACGCATGTCAGCTGCAGTCCGAATTGCGTGGATTGTCCAAACAGCCTGTGCACCATGCTTTGTCGAAGATTGAGTGCTATGTCACACCAGAAAGTCCATTCAAAGGGACTGGTGTTTGGAGGCATTACTGGCAATCATTCACAGTGAATGGACATGTACACCGTTACATTACGGATTCAGTCAGCTCGAGATTACTTGGTCACCAGATGTCTCTCCCTCAAACATCAGGAAGTGGTTCAGTACCCCCATGTTCTGTCGGCAATGTTGGAGCACATGCCTGTCCCAATAGGAGGAGCTACTAGACTCACTCTTGTAGTAGATACTAGAACTTTCCCTCAGTCTTGTGACAGAACAATCTAACAGAATAGCTGCGAACAATTCCACTGAATTATAGACATAAGGCGACACAATCAAACTGCTGAATCCATCCGAGTCTGCAAGTGGCTTGGGGCTTCATATCTTCACAGTTGTCACGAGCTTAATCAACAAGTCAGTCACCTGCAACAACGGCGAGGCAGACAGGGGCGAGTCAGCAATGACCAGACAGACAGCTCACCAGATCTCACCATACATGGAGAGCTGCAACACTCACATCTTTCGACACACTGCTGGCCTCCTTTGTCAGCTGCTCGATTTTCACTTGAGTCTCTCCATCCAGTCTCTTCAGCGTTGACTCTGAGTCACCAGAAGTCTGCAGTAAGTGAAGCAAACTGTCTCACATACGCGGACATGAGTTGGCCAGGGTGCGCCCATGACTTCGGAGGGAAAGGCATGCTAGGGTGCACCCTCGACAGGAAGAAAAGACGGAAGGGGCAACAAAAACAATGAGATCTGTCACGTCATGTCCTGAAAGTTAGAATGATGTGAATGAACTGGGACAGAAGAACGTACGCCAGCCTTCTTCTTTTGGTAGTCGGCTTCCCTCGACGCCCTGTAGGCTTGAGCTTCCCGTTCAGCCTCTTCCTTGGCTTGCCGCAGCCTGGCAGTTTTCGCTGCATGGAAGACGAGCATCGCCGCACCAATCAGCACCTATCACACCGAAGCAAGACGCGCTCTCCCGTTAAGACCTACAGGCTTCTCCTGCCCTGATGCGCACCTGCCCTTGCTGCGGAGACGATTTTCTGAGCCTCTTGTTCGGCCGCAAGAAGCAGCTGAATCCCCTTCTCCTTGGCCGGGGCTCCATCCATTTTCACGACCTGAGGGTTGGCCGAGGTAATCGGGGGTTAGATCTGTCCTCTAGGCCGGACAGGGTGGAGAGCAGGGAAGCTTATCGACCAAATTGTAGAGACTGATTGCAGCATGTGTTACCAATCCCTACGGCTGCGGATGGTTGCTCCCGAGTTCCGTACGTGGGTTTTCTGGGTTACTTCGTAACCCTTCTACAATCGTTTCGGTGTAAATACATGCAAAAATTTCGTGAATGGGTGGGTCGGTCGTTCTGAATGGTGCACCAATGGCGAAGCGAGGATTCAGGCGAATGTCAGGCTCACTTAGGGATCGGACAGCTGGACTTAAACTTAAAGGGTTTTTCAATTGAAACAAGCCGGACATCACGGAATCTACCATTCGACGCCAATCATGGAGAAAACGGACACTGAAGGGTTGAGTCAAACCACTAGGGTCAGCTTTCCGCAAGACTAGCCAGAGAACTGATCCCGGCCAGAAATGGTGAGGACATTTGAATGTGTTCGTGGTCATTTAGAAAATAAAAAATAAATAAATTCTTATCCTTTTCGTTTTTTTCAATCGATAATCTATGCACATCTTTTATGTAAAGCCCAAACAATTTCTTCATATAGGACCTCTATGGTTGGCCAACACTGCTTAGGAATACCAGTGTAGACCTCCATAAATGGTTAGATTCGTGGAAATCCTTCATTATGTGGTCCAGACTACACGTATTTGCCCGGTCTATCCCAAGAGGTATAAATTCTTATTCTTTTGCTTGGTAAACATGTGGCCCTATCTGTTATGTACCACGCATACACGAGTCCATGATCTTTTCACGTGGGAATTTCTGTCATTAAACAAATAGCCCACCATGCAGCGAGACCCCAATTTTCACTCCGATGGTCCAGGGCAATTTAGCCAACTGCCTGTGCCCTCTGACGATCCTTTTTGCACTTTCTGACAACTTGGACCAACTTTGAGAATCATCAACAGAATTGACACGAGCTTTCGGTCAACTTCTCGACGCAATGAGAGGTATCAAAACTTATAGAGATGCATCTCGCATCTTCGTTGTCGATCTTCGAAGCCCCCCTGTTTCTCAACGAAGCTTCTTGATCCAACCACTCACGACGCAGCTCCACACACGTCGCTCGACAATCAACTTGACGACCCAGACTGTGCCTCATTTGTAACTCTACACTTGTATGTATGTGTCCAATCATTTCAACAGTTGTTATTGAAGTACACTTACCGCTAACTATAAACTGCTTAAGTGTCTTGAATTCTCAAATTGTATTCTTCCTCACAACATCTACCTGTTCACCATCTCCGCTCCATTCAGCATAACACTTGGTATCTGAGTACAACGGTGCTCGAGAGACATTTGACTACTTTACTCATGCGGAGGACTCCCTCATACAAGCCATCAGTGCCTCTCGCACGTCAAGACTTCGCAAACTTTGCGACTACAACATGAAGCGAGCGAGCACATCCGATGACTAGCAGCTGGTCTTTGGCGACGACTTTGGTGGTGGATAAGCAGAATGTGCCGAAGCACGCGAACCCTGAAGCGGCAGTGAACGTTGGCGTGACAGCTGGGTCAACCACGACAGCTCTGACGACCAACCCGGTCAAAGATCAGATGGCGGAAAACCAGCCTCCCCTACCGACAGCCTCGACGTTTGCACCAGGAACAACAGGTGGCATCGGAAGGCAGGCTCGCATCAACGAGGAAATGGCGAACCATGATTTTGCATTTGAGGGAGTCAAGAGACATCTTCTCGAACAGCTCAATGTCATGATGGAGGCTCGTTATAATGCAAGTGCACGGGAGGTGGTGCTTATTGAGAGAAATACCCAAGATTCGTCCGGCCCGACCTGAACCGTTCGAACTTGCAAATTCAAATGGACCGACGGATCACATGTGGATGACGAGTCTAGAGGTTTACCTCATTGCTGCTCGTGTCAATGCTGATCGGAAGAAGATTGACCTCGCGGCCGTGATTCGACGTGGCACGGCACTAAGGTGGTGGTCCAGCCTAAAGGCCATCAAACGACAGCAAGAAATGAGCGGGGCCTCATTGACGACTAACTGCACCCGTCTCATATTGCCAATCGCAGGTGTTCTACCCTTGGAGCAGATCAATTCACAATGGCAAGACGCGCTGACACCAACAAACGAGAAAGGCGAATTCTCGTGTGCAATGCTTGCAAGTTTTGGACCGTTGAACGAGAATTCCGACGCTTGGTACAAACTCTAGTGTCTCCATCAGTGATCTAGCATGGAAGAGTACCTGCGGAGATTTCAAGAGATCATCACTGGTACAGACATCTCCCCCGACGAGTTTTGTTTCTACTACAATAATAGCCTCAAATGGGCCATTTAGCGAGTGATAGCTATCTTCGGCATACAAAATGACTTATCGCGGATGGTTGTAATAGGAGAAAGAATAGACATCGCCAAATACTACGTCCTGATCTAGGAATCCTATGGCAGGCGACCTTCCAACCGCAATTATCGTGGGAATGGAGAAGTCAATCTAGGGACTCCTCGACCCCGATGGACGTGGACGTCATGGAACAGAGAAAGACACATACCTACTACAACTATGGAGAAGTTGGGCATACTGCCTGCAACTGCCAGAGCAAGCAGCAAGCCAAAAAGGGAGGGAAGTCGCTCATCGGAATGGCTTGCGAAGCTGCTGAGGGTTTATGAGGCTACAATGTTCGACGAGGGGTACGAGGGCGACCAACCAGCAATAGTGCTAAAAGTGTAATCCCGAGGTTGTGAGAGGCGCAGAACAGTACGAGCACTATTGGATGCAGGAGACTCTCCCAGTTTTGCAAGCAACAACATGGTTTCAAAGTTAGATTTTTAGACCGGGCCAAGGGTGTTTGAAGGAAAACCCATCAACGGAAGATGCAAAAGACGGAGAATCCGAGAACCTCTTCTATCACAAGTTGGAGACTTGCGAGGTGGAACAATCTGGAGGTCATGTTCAATGAGTGACCAAAGAATTATTCTTGGATGAGATTTCCTCTACCAGCACAATCTGCAAGTTGCCTGGAACAGTGGCAACATCTACGTGGAAATCAACGGCACCAAACAACAACTTCTGCACGTGGGATGGAGGATGACAATAGAAGCAACAGAGGTGGAAGTAGCAGAGAATCCGCAAGGACCAGGAAGCGACAGCCCGCGTAGCCCATACCGCTCAAAGTAGCCAAGTAGTGCATAGGAAAAGGGGCTCACGCATGGCTTGTACATCACGGGCCAATGAAGGAAGCAGAAGTGGCAACTTCTGACTCATCGGCCTCAACAGCCTCATGTACTTCATCAGCCTCATTGGCATCGATGAAGTCGGCGATGGTTCCCCAAGAGCACGCACCTCTCATCCAAGAGTTTGCAGGTGTCTTTCCGGACGAACCCCCCAAAACCCTACCACCTCATCGCGACACTGATCATCGCATCAAGCTAAAGCCGGACAGCCAACCCACAGTTCAAGGGGCTCATTGGATGAGAGACCATGAGCTGATTGAGCTAAGAAGGAGCTTGACGAGATGCTCGGTTAATGGTGCACCCGCCCATCTACGTTACTATACGCCACACCGGTACTTTTTGTCAAAAAGAGAAGTGGAAAAGTGTGGATGTGTGCAGACTATCAGGCGTTGAACGATGCTACCATCAAGAACGCCATCCTTTTCTTCATGCTGAGGATCTTTTCGACCAACTCCGAGGAACTCAAATTTTCACTAAAATTGACATATGCAACGGTCATCACCAGATCTACTTGGCAGTTGCAAACATCAAGAAGAGAGCGTTTGGAACCCGCTACGGGCATTTTGAGTTAACGGTCATGCCATTTGGACTCACAAATGCCCCGGTGACATTGATGACGGCAATGAAGTGTGACTTTTGTCGCTGCCGACACCTCGACTACATCCTGGTGTACATCCGCACCTTGGATCAGCACGATGGACATCTTGAAAAAGTTATCGTATTTTTACAAAAAAAAAGAATTTTCGGAAAACTCTCAAAATGTGAAGTTTTTCGCCGTTAAATTGAGGTTTGGGTCACGTCATCAACGGCCGACGGATCACCATGGATAAAAAAAAAGTGGCAGCAGTCGTTCATTGGCCGACGCCGACCAACATCGGAGATGTTCAAGTTTTTCATGGCTTCTGCAATTACTACCAGCGTTTGGTAGGAGATTACGCCCAAGCGTCAGCACCTCTCTCCATTCTCACTCAATAAGAGAATGAGTGGGTGTGGGGGGACAGCGAACAAGAAGCGTTCACCGCTTTGCAAAACGCTCTATCTTCGACGCTAGTCCTATGATTAGCCTACCAAACAACCGACTACATTATGGCTACAGATGCGATCAAGCCATTGGTGCAGTTCTCCTACAAGATCATGGCAACGGAGAGCAACCGGTTGCGTACATGTTGCAAAATTAGCTTGGACCAGAAATCAACTACGCCGTGAACAAGAAGGAGATGCTGGTAATTTTACAAGCATTTGAGACATGGCAATGCTATCTTGAATGCTTATTATGCGTCGTATGCATCGACCATCATGCACTGGAATACTTGAAGACGCAGCCAAACCCCAGTCGACATCAAACCTGATGGATGGAGTTCCTCAAATCTGGGTTCGACTACAACATCGAGTATCGATTGGGAAAAATCAATCAAGTAGACACCCTCAGCCGCCGACCAGACTTGATGGCTGAGGCAGCGACACCTCAGCTGCAGCGAGATCCGTATCTCAAGTAGTTGTTCACACTAGGATACGACCAGCATGGCGGATACAAGAAGGCAAAGTTCTGGTATGACACACCCTATTGGCGCCGAGGACTGATTGGCCAAGTGGTCATTCCCCCAAACGACGAACTCTGCCACATGCTTCTTAAGGAATGCCATAACACCGGTCCTAGTGGATACTCCGGAGAAGACAAGATGCTAAAGAAGATGGTAAAGCAATATCGGTGGGACAGATGCAAGGCGCCGTGGCCAACTTCTTCAAATCTTGCGACATGTGTCAACAACAAAATCCCATCGGACGCGGCCACCCGGACTTCTACAGCCACTCCCTATTCTGACGGAACCATAGACCGACATCTCCATGGACTTTGTCAATAGATTATTGGTCACACCAGAGGGATATGATGCAAACCTTTTGGTTGTCGACGGGTTTTCCAAAATGTCTCACCTTACTTCGGCGACTACCACCGTCACCGCGGAAGGAGCAGGAGTGCTGTTTCGAAACAACATCGTATGACTACACAACGTACCAAAGAACCATCACGAGCGACGGAGACAGTTGATTCACCATCCATTTCTGGCACGCACTAATGACTTGTTATGGTAGTCCGATCCAGCTTTCAATGGCATTCTAGCATCAAACTGCCGGCTAAACCAAGCGGACTAATCAGACTCTTGAGCAACATGTTTGAACATTATGCGAACCACACAGGACGGATTGGACAGAAAAACCCCCGACTGAGAAAAATAACATATAGCTTTGCGATCTCTACCGCAACGGGAAAAACTCCGTTTGAAGTGGTGTTTGAAAAACTTCCTGCCACATCTGTCAAACCTCACAAATAGAGCAACATTCCAGTGGTTGACGCCCTACTCCGTGACTTCTCGAGCATTTGGGATGAAAAAAGTGGTGGTGAAGCGAGCAGCTGACCAACATCGTAGCGTCGATGTGTTCACCACTGGCGACAGAGTTCTCCTATGTTTGCTAAACATCAAACTGCCCGGAGTCGACTGTTTGAAGCTCAAACTCTGATGGTTGGGACCGTTTGAGATTGGGCGCACACAAACCCCTGTGGTTGCATGACTCAAAATCCCGGACACAATACCAGTTCACCCGGTGTTCCATATCTGTAGACTCAAGCACTCTGGGGATCCCGAAGAGAATTTCCCCGGCAGGGATCTACCTCCCCGTTTTCCTATCCAAGTGGACGAGGACACCGAGTACGTCACCGAGGATATCCTTGGCCATCGACGGCATGGAAAAATGACAGAATATCTTGTCAAGTGGCACGGGTACGACGCCGCACATAACAGCTGGGAACCCCATGACAACCTCCGCGACGTCGATCATCTGAACGACAGATACTACCGCCGTCATTGGACCACATCCATATGGATTCCAGGACATTGCGGCTAAAGGGGAAGGGGGAAGTGTTACGTGCCAGAAGTACACGAGTCCCTAATCATTTTGCGTGTGCATTTCTGTCATTGCACAAATAGCCCACCGTGCAGCGAGACCCCGATTTTCACTCTGACGGTCGAGGGCAATTCGGCCAACTGCCCTCGCCCTTGGACGATCCTTCTCGCACTTTCTGACAACTTTGACCAACTTCAAGAATCATTGAAAGAAGTGACACAATCTTTTGGTCGAATTCTGAACGCATTGAGAGATATTGAGATTTTGAAAAGATGCATCTCGCATCTTCTCCGTTGATCTTTGAAGCCCCCCAATTTCTTGATGGTGCTTCTTGACCTGACCACTCACGATGCGATTCCACACGTGTCGCTTGACAATCAACTCGAGGACCTCGACTACACCTAGTTTGTAACTCGACACTTGTATACATGTGTTTGATCATTTTGAGACGTGTCATCAATGTACAGCTACCGCTGGTTTTAACTTTCTCAAACATCCCAAATTCTCAAATGGTGTCGTACCTCACAACTTCTACCTGTTCACCATCTACGCTTTGTTTGGCACAACACTATGTTTGCTCTTTGTGCAATACCCGACATTTTGTTTTTTGGTGGAGCTACATAGTATCCCTATCATTTTCACTGAGCGTGAGAAAGATTGATATTTCTTCAATATCATCAAAGCCAACCCTGGGTCAGCTGTACGAGGAGGAAGATGGACCCGGTCGTGATGGCAGCAATTCTTTTTCATACGTAAAGAAAACAAAGGAACCAATTGATTTTGGTCACATGGTAACTATTTTAAAACGTTCCGTTATGAGAGGATGTTACGAAAAACGCGTTACTGGTAAATTGGTCATTTTCCTTATGGGTCCACCATTGACAAAATGAATGCTTTGACGGAGATGAGGCTCCATGAGAAATCGGATAGCCAAACTGGAAATCCTAACCTTCTTTGGGACACAAAGAGCTGGACATCAGGAAATCCGCCAAGTGATGCCAGTCAGGGAGAACACGGCCACAACTGGTCGGGTCCAATCCCGGAAGTTACAGTTTTCTGCTAGACTAGCTAAAGAATTTATTCCGGTTATGGATATCTAGAAGACAAAAATGTCTTTATGGCCAATGCATACAGAAATAAAGAAACTCAGGGGATTGAAAACCTTCCATTCCATGTGACTTTTGTAACATCAGGCTAGGTGCCCAAGGAACTCTGCCCCTTGGGATATGTGGGAGTCAACCACCTGCCTTGACCCACTATCGTGCACCATCAAGGGTAGTTCCGACCAAAGGTCGCGAACGTTGATTGAGGGGGTTCTCAGGCAGCTTGATGAGCAGCTTATGGAATCACCCATCCCCCTCATGGTAATTTCATCTTTTATGCCAGTTGTTTTGTGCCCAAGGGTTGATAACCAAGTGGGATGGTGGGACTTTGCAGTCCGCTTTACATATGGTTGGGTGTTTTGTGAGGGATGGAATGGTTTCTCTAAAAATTTCCAACTCTGGGATTTCTGTTGGTTTTGAAAGTGCAGTAGGTGTATGTTGATGTAATCCCCAAATTGTTTGAGAACTGGAGGCATAAGTATTCCTGATGGGTTCCTTGGGTTGTTTTTGGTTCCCAATCTGAGTAAGCATCAAAGTGTCCATAAATCGTGGAGATTTGTAGCTTGGAGAAGGTGCCACCATTGGCAACGTTCAGAGATGTTGTGGAAGGTGAGGGTGGTTACTGGGGTTTGGCATATGTAGGATGCAGATTGTGCTAAGGCGGTGAGAATTGGTTGTAGGTTGGAACATTCTCTAAAGATGTGTTCCATCATTTTGGTGTGGCAGTTACAGATGAGGCAGCTGTTTTTGAAGGGTGGACATAAAGATAGAGCGTTCTCTGACCTGTATGCATCTAAGAGTGGTACAGGTTACAATGTCTTTTCATTTAGGGGTAATGATCACATTTTATAGAACTTGGTTGAGGAATCCTTGTGGGTCTATGACGGGCTGCTCTCATTGAAACCATTGGGTGATTAGATTGAGGGATTCTGGAAGGAGGCATTTGTAAAGCTGTCCAAGAGAGGGTTTTCTGGTGCCTGGTCTCCATGATGGATTGATGATGTTGTTGCTGAAACCAATGGAGAGGCCATCCGTGGCATGTGTGGAGGTCCACTCAATGTGTTGGGAGATTTTTACTGGTTCTTGGGGTGCCAGTGTGAGGGAGGGGTCGTCGTTGACAATGAGAAGGTTTACTGTGAAAGGGAAGGTTTTGTCTACAGCTTCATAGATGAGGGCAGGGGTGTCGTTAGTAATTGGTGGTGGGCACCAGTTTCTGTGTTGGCCAATGGTTTTTGTGTTCCGTGAGTTCAGTGTTGTCATCCACTCTGTGAGAATTCATGCGTTGACCTTATAAAGATTTTTGTGTGGTTACGGAGGAGCTCATTGAGTTTTTCATCCTTAAGGGATTGAAGGAAATGAAACACAACGTCTGGGAGAATGCGTTTAAGTTGGATTTCAAAGTCAAACAGGAACCCATTCCGATAAATCTTGTCCAAAAGGCATTCCACTTGGTTTGGTTATCAAGCAAATGAAAGAGACTTATATGTGGATGAGTTATGAGACTTGTACTATTGAGGGACGGATACTAGGGTCTGTGAGCCGGAAGTTCTTAAGGATGGTATACCATCTCAAGTGTGCCCATTTGGTGTTGTCTGGTTTGATGCGTAGCATGTGTGAGTAAGCTTGGAAGAGTTATGTGGACGAGCGAAATCGATGATCAAGGTTGCGCTGCTATCCTCAATGGCTAGGCCTTATGGACCAAGTTGTTGTGCCTCAGCCCTCGATGTAGGCTGCCTCTTCTTGAATCGGCAATCCGTGTCTCATACCACAGACCAAGAAATGAGCGGCATTTTTTAATAAAACCTGCTTTCCAACAACCAAGCATGTTTGTTTATCCAGAAATCATCCGCGATTGCACAATAACCTATCAGAGCACAAGGATACGCCAAGGTCATTAGGTTAAGCAGCTAGTGATAAAATGAGTTCCTTTGATAGAATGAGCAGGAATGCGTCTTGTGGTGTTCAACAATCTGTTTTTGTTCATGTGGTCATCCTATTGTGGTTGCTAGGGGTTGTGTGCCTAGTTTGTTGTGCATCGTATTGTTTTGGGCAGCTTTGCACTGGGAAGATCTCCGCAAAATCATTTGCCTGCTACATGCAGGGATGTTAACATTATGAATGAAAGTTATTCAGCAACAGGAGAGAATTGAAGGATAAGGAGCAATTACTCCATGTGAGATGTCAAGAAAAATGGATTGCAAGATAACCTTCTTATGGTCTCCTTTTACATGTCTATTCAGACATGTAATTCTTACATTCTCTCCTTTTCTAACCATAAAGTGAATACAAACAAGCAAAAGACAAGTTAAGAGAAAGCAAGCCCAGAACATACAAGGGCACATCCCACTTGGCAGATGCAAAAAAGAATGCAAGCGAGGGCGGCCGCATTCGTGCTCGCTTTCTATTTGCCTTCTTGTCTCCTTTCCAAAACATGCTCATGGCTTTATCCAGGCCCTAATCCAATCAACCTCCCTCTACAAACAAAGAAATGGATAGGAAAAAAACCCGTTGAATGAGGGTGAGCTTCATTGGAACCATTGCTCTCTCCAGTTTGACACAAGTAAGTTTGCGTCACTAGGAAAAAGGCCGGACAACCACAAAGTGAAAACTACCAAACCCAACCATATATGTTTTATTCACAAAGAAAAGAAAAAAATCACCCTAGTGCATTGATTAAAGATGTTTACCTAAACAAAGGACACCATTTTCCATAGGGGCTGATTCATCTTAACCCACCTTTTGAAAACTTCCTGCGCAGGTTACCCACTTCCTTCACAAATCATAATTATTCCCAAGCCTCACGGGAAGAAAAACCACATTTTCCACTTTGTGATAGTGGATTCAAGCTTCCCAATTTTATTCTCCATGCCAGAAGCTAAAAAAGAAGCTTGCATCCAGTGCTGACATTGAACTGAATGATTCCGATACCCACTTTAGGTGTCGGCAGGTTCATTCCCTTAACACCGTGAAAACTGGAAAACGGACCTCTATTCACCACCATCCACTCCTCGCTCCTCGCTCCTCTCTCTCTCTCTCTCTCTCTCTCTCTCTCTATCTCTCTCTCTGTCTCTCTGTCTC